>JAOTON010000067.1:0-122543 GCA_034440635.1 Lepas anatifera | reverse complement strand
ACATGTACAATAAGCTCGATATTTTTATTTTTTAAAATGCTCCTCTATAGAAAGTAATAAGTCTCTGCCTGTGGATGATGTCATGATCTGACAACTACTACCATATTCAATAGGCTTCAAGGGCTTCGATTGGCTGATACTCCACCATGACGTCAGCATATGTCGTCACACCAACAGCCTGACAGTTGTGGCCTGCTACATGGGGTACATGTGGGGGTTTTATTTCAGGTAGGTTGTTAAAGCTTTTCTCTACCGGAAGCTTTGAGGTTTCCAAGAACCAAACGATATATTATTGAGTGCCGGGTTTTCCAGCATGCTTTTACAACTTGGCTATCTCCCAGTTAAAACTACGTTATTTGTACTTTACTGCGTTAAAGGGAAAGTGGTGCCCACTTTCCCTTTAACCCGCGCCCCACCGAGTCTGGCGCCACCTTCGCCCCACCGAAGGGGGGCCATCGATGGCCCCCTCTAACTCCGAAAATATGGGCGTTAGCGCAAATCTGCAAAGTGCAATAGAAAGCTCGCGTGAATTCAGTAAGAAATTACATCATATGTTTTAGTGCTCAGGTCAATGGTTTGACCTCCAGAGGATCAAATTAGGTCCAGATCGGCTATTTTCACTCAAATATGCAATGATTAAGCAAACTGGGCATAACTCTTATGTCATTAGAGCTATTGAGGCCTGGTAAAGTACATTTGATAGCCAAATTGCCAGTACTTTTTCCGCTATGTGGAACGTAAAAGACCTCCCGCCAGTGGTTTGACCGCCAGAGGTCACCTCGTGACCTAATATGACCTGAGGTCACGAAAGGTCAAAAAGTGACTTTGCCGTATATCAAATGAAAGCCAGTGACAAGACAAACACGATGGTGTTTGTTTCACCCGCTTCTAGCTCAATTAGGTCAAAAGTTATTGTCAAAATACTGTTTTTGACCTCTGGTGACCTGGGATGACCTTGGAAAAGTCAAAGGGCAAATATGACCCCTGGGATCCCGTGAAAGGGTGTCCAAAAACGTTGTTCTGAGCAGTCTGAGTATTTGCAGATCATTTTTGTGGCTTTTTATATCATGAAATAGCTTTTCCCCATGCTTTTCCAATGGGAGAGGTCGCCTCGTGACCTGACCTCAGGGCACGAAATCGAAAAAATCCCGGATATACACCTTGTATAGACCCTGGAGGGTCATGAAGTGTAGGAAGTTTTTCAAATCGATCGACTTTGAAATGTGAGCTCTTACAGAGCTCTAAAGGTGAAGTGAGGTGACCTTGGTTGACCTCGTCTGGTGACCCTGACCTTGGGTGACCCGGGGTAAAAATTTCAGGGATGATGGGAAAATGATGCAGTGAGAGGTAGAGCCCTCAACCGCGGTGCTGCGCCTCGTCGTTTTTCTGCTATCCCGGAAAAACCTTAGGGGGCCATCGATGGCCCCCGTGGGGCGAGGGTTAACGCAGTAAAGTACAAATACGCAAACATTAGCCGTGCAACTGTCGGGCTGTACCTAGAAACCTGCAAAAACTGCGAGACGAAGAAGACACGGCTACAGAATACAATAGTGTCTCTCTCAACCATTACTGATGACATGGCCAGACATGCTCAAGTCGACCTCAGCGACTGGCACAGTGAGAGGAAGGATGGATATTCCTATATACTAAATTGTCAGAATCACCTCACAAAATTCGTAGTGTTGCGTCCACTCCGAACAAAGTCAGAAGAACAGGTGGCGTACAACCTAGTTGACATTTTCTGTATCTTTGGAGCCAACCCCCAACATTCTGCAAGTAAGTTTTATCAGAAATGGTGTTGCAATCTGCGGGGAGCTGGTTCAAAATTTGTATTAAATGCACTGTTGCTTAAATCCACTGTTCTGCTGATCTCGTTGCCCTGATGTGGGCTGAAATATGAGAAACTGTATGCCAAAGCCGTGAACAAAGACAAAAACGCCTATGTTTTTATAAATTATCTTGAATTTGACTGCAAACATATTTAACAAGTATCTAGAATGACTAGTAACTTAATCAAAGTACATACTTACCTAGTACGAAAATTAATATTTCACTAAAACAGGGATCGCTAATGATCGCTTATGCCCAGGCTTATGCTTATGTTTAGGTGGTTTCAGAAGGATATATATCTATCAGTAAATATTTAACGGTATCATGACAGCTATTGATAGATATAGGGCAGTTTCATGACAAAAACTATTACCCAAAATCTTTCAGATCATTGATGGCGTGTTTCTCTTATTCAAATTATTATTGACATGGTTGACATGTCACTCACTTACACCTCGCGATTGCCAATTTTTCTCCTAACCGACATACCATCAACTAAGTTGACTTGTCATTACCTGCTACCCACATCTTTATCAGCTTTGGCCCGTTTGCAAAAAGTCCGGCCGGTTTGCAAACGGGCCGGACGTTATGCAAACGGACCGGCCCATTTGCAAACGGGCCAATTTGCTGGCCCGTTTGCATACGGGCAAGCTATTTGGCCCGTTTACAAATGGGCCGGCCCGTTTGCAAACGGGCCGGTTTTCCATACGGGCCGTAACATATACATAATATACGAGTATAATAGCCCGCCTGTTCGTGACACTCCGGGTCGTGGTGACTCTCTGCCGCGGAGTTTGCGGCTCCAGTTTTAGTGGTCGACCCCAGCCTAAAGCGTCGCTGGTCTTGAAGAAAAGTGCCAGTCCCCAATAAATGGTGTCACTTCCGAGGTGTCCGTAGGGATAATAAGTCGTTGCAGGAGTAAGGAATAATCGAAGAGATATAGAAGTGGAATCATGCAGCGAATTGAGCTTACTTGATATATCAATTTTCAACATGGTGCACAAAATTAGTGTATCAAATGAGCTCTATTGGCCGTATCATTCAATAACTGTCAAACACTGAAATCAGATCTAGAAAGTTTAGATAGTCACAGTACCTTAAATTCTTAAATAGTTGGACACGAACATGTTGAAAGACCTAAAGTTTTTAATCACAAATTTTCTCTAAATATAAAACGTGTTCCTAAACAGAATACGTAGATACCTATAGAGGAAAGCAGGCAACACCATTGGCTCCTTTGGACATATATTTTCCACTGGAGGAAAAACCTGGATGTCCAGGCATACACTGAGAGAAAAAACGACACCTGATTGGGGTATCAGGTGATGCCGTAAAAAGTCCACCCTTTTGGGGTATCTGGAAGATCCCTCTTTGAGGAGTCTTTTACCCACCAAATTTGGGGTCAGTGGCGTCAGACTCCTATCTTCGGAGTCATGACTCTTGATTAGGGAGTCAAAAAGGGTCATCTGACACCCCTTAGGGAGTCATCCGACTCCACGTAAGGTGTCATTTGACACCTAATAAAGGAGTCAAGACAACCCATTTGACTCCTCTAAAGGAGTCATGATACGTGAAAAGGAGTCCATTGACACCTACGAAGGGAGTCTAGGGGTCATCTCACGCCCCTATTTTGCCCTGATGACCCCCTGTAGAGGTGTCATGAGAAAAGTCGTGACCCCAAATATGGGCTCTTTTCTCTTCGAAAGGGCGTGTTTGTATTTTTGGGTTAATGCTTCAGCATACTCCGATTCTCCGGCTTAAATCCAACCACAGAACTTGCCTGAGGGTTTCATGAAAATCACACAAGAAAAAAAGAACCATTGTATTCGATCTAAAAAAACGACACACAAACCCGTAAACGAACCCTATGGACAGCTGTTCATCAACCCACACCCTGCCTTGGTCGGATCCAGACCGACGGCTGGGAGGGGGAAGGGGGCAACGGGGCCCGAAATCTTAAACAAAGTTATTTAGGAAAACCGGTAAAAATTGAGGTTTTCGGGACGACAATTGCACGGTTTGCCCTCCTCCTGCATTTGCCAGTGGCTGACTCGCAGGGTCTCCCAATCCCAGAAAAGTTCAACGCCGTTGAGCCACTGTCCCGAAGCGCATTCTCACTAGTTGGCCAAAGGCAATCAATACATTGTCATTTTTCCGGCGAGTCCAGGGGGGAAGGCATTTTCCACCTCAACGGAATATCTCAGGGCAAAGCTATGTTTCCCCCAAAGCTGTCAACCTCATTTTTGGTCCGAGCAATATTTATTTTAAAAGCGAGGTTCTGGTGCTTCAACTTTTAACTTCAGACAGAACCATTAAAATTCAGTGGCCTTAACATTAGGCCTTGGAGAGGAAAAACAACATATTTTGGTCACATGTTTCACTCCGTGACAATTTTTTAGCTTATCTTCTTCTGGGTTTGCCCTCAAACATACTGTCCAGTTAAATTATGGCAAAATGTTTCACCATGTGACGTTTTTTCCCTTTTCGACACTGGCTTACCCCCAACCTACCGGTTAGATCCGCCACTGCCAAGGGTCCCATACCACAGCACTTGAACACAAATCGACAGCAGGCCGAATTGGCACGACCTACCTCTCAAGTGATCTCTTATTGTTTATGATTCTTATGAAAGCTGAATATTTATATGCCTCCTAAAATGCCTTTATCACTTGGGCATGTCACCCACAAAGCACCTTCTTATTGACACCACCAGGTCAGAGAATCCCACTGTATCCTTGTCCAGTGCTCATCCGGGCTGTTCCTGAACTTTACTGTTTCGCACTCGATAACGCAGGATAGAACTATTCTATTCTGCCACGGCCCTGTAACCCAGGTGGTTCCGCCGAGCACGAGTATTTGCACGAGGATGGGCGACCTTGAACTGATGGTCTCGTGTATTGGTGACCTGCGGCTCCTTGATCAGTAGATCCTTTGGCACTCCCGTGCGGTTTTGCATTTTCTCTCAGATAATAATCATGCTGCCGATTATTCACGGAGATCACAATGGAAAGGTCACCGAACCGTGTGGCCGACCAATTCAATATGGCTACCTCAACGGCGCGGCGGCGTGGTTTGCCTGTCAGTAAAAAAGACAACGCACGTGCACGCAAAGGAGTCCGACTCCGCATTCCGGAGATATTTCACACCTTTTTAGGCGTCGGACGGTATGCATTAGGGAGTCAAGATCACAGTAGGGAGTCAGCTGACTCTTAGAACAACTAGCCGTTGTTTTTAAGAGTGTCAATCGACTCCCAAACCAAATGACTCCCATTAGGATGGAGATGACTCCTTTGTAGAATCAAATAGTGCTTCTGAGGGTGGCTAATCACGCTCAAAACAGGTGTCTGACATCCCAAAATAATCATAAAAGGATTTGGGGATCGGACACCTCTAAAGTGACACCATTTATTAGGGGCTGACCCTTTTCTTTAAGACCAGCGACGCTCTAGGCTGGGGTCGACCACTAAAACTGGAGCCGCAGACTCCACAGCAGAGAGTCACTGCGACATTGGGTGTCACGGAATTTCTCTCAGTGTACACTTCATTCGTAAAAGAATAGGTTCACACAATTTTTGCCTCCCAATTCCAAACATAACGTGTTTATTTCTCTTAAATTTTATCAATACGAAATATACGTTCAATTCTTTACAAATTTAGCAGCGGGGTTCATACTCTGACACGCACACTACAGCAAACAACTAGACCTAATTGCACGGGTACTTGTAGTACTTCTGCATGACACTGTGACATCCTGCATATTCAGGTTACACACACTGCAGGTAATGAAATTCTGGACCCGGACAGGCACAGTAGTGGCTTGGAAAGGAGCAAGCTCATGGAGAGCTTAGTTTTTATTACGGAAATCAGTAAAAATCGAGGTGGGGGTAAGAGGGCAAATGTATCTGAATCCTGAATCTGGCCCTTTCAACAGTGGAACTTGCCAGAAAAGTCCGGGCTAATCCGTTGACGCACCAAACATTGCAGCCCTAGTCTGCTCCATATCCGGAAATGGGACTAGTCCGGGGAACGCGGCGCCCGACCCAAGACTACACAGTTCGTCACAGGATTGGATTGGACACTTGTTCGGATATTCAATCTATGGCACACCCGGCTGACGTCACTGATCGGACGTTTTCCTACCACGTGTCAATCTACGCCTGCTGCCTCCCTCTGCTCCGGCTTTGTGCGGAAAACTTTTCTTTTTTCATATTCTTGCGTTCCCAACATGTCACACATATGCACCACACACACTATCTACACGGCAGCGCACAGTGTTCTAACGGAGCCTAAAGTGGGGACATAATTCACCACACACACTATCTACACGGCAGCGCACAGTGTTCTAACGGAGCCTAAAGTGGGTACATAATTTACCACACACACTATCTACACGGCAGCGCACAGTGTTCTAACGGAGCCTAAAGTGGGGACATAATTCAATAACTCAACAAGTATGAGTCCCAGATCAATAATTTTGGTATCGATCCAAGGCTCTTTTCCCATAGATTATGCGGAAAACACATGAATGTCAAGACCTGACCACAGCGGGCATGACTGTCAGGTATTTGACCCGAGGTCAGCAACAAAAAAACTATATTTATATATAATAATAAGGGGGCTTTGCAGAGATCTTCTACTTGATTTCCAGTCACTCTAAGTGTACATATGCGATATGCTTGACATTGAAGACGTTATTTGACCCTCGCTTAACACACGCAGTGGAGGGGGCCCGAAAGTACCCCCCACCTATTTTTCAAAAGTAGCCAGAGATCTGTTTTCCGCCGGAAAACGCTACTCGGCCACATTTGAGAGCATTTATGAGCGCGTCGATTAGTTAAGACATTTTGAAAATCGGCCAGTAATTTTTTATTACACGCCCTCACAGTCAGACCTATATTTTGAGACTGTCGCACTTGGGTGGTCGCACCAGTTCGCCTGCATTGCAGACCGAGTGGTGACGTCATAACGCCATATGATCAGGTTATATGTTAATATTACCCACATGAAAGTCAATTTCAAGGTCAAAGGTCTCATGTCAAGGTCATTGACCGCAGTATTCCGGTCAGGCATTACTCAGCATGACGTATGTTAAGGCTACTCAGGGTCAAGGTCATAGGTCAAGGTCAAAGTTTGCAAGGTCAAACGATCATTTCCCGCCCCAAGACTGCTATAGTTTCGGTTATATTGTATATAACCACCCCCCTCCCTTTGGGTGCGCTAATGCATGTGACCATGAAGACGAAATTGATCACATTCAACGGTAATATGTTTGTTCATACACCAGCACAATGGTATCATATTCCTACAAAATAAAAACGAAACCTTGGCTTGGTCCATGACCGGACGAATTTTTACGGAATTGGTGTTGCGTCGATCGCGCAGAACTATTTTTCCAATGAACCTGCCTCACGTTTTGTCACTCTGTGTGTACTTACTTACTTGGTAAAGATCAGTGAGCTGTTCGTTCTCTTTTTATTGAATTCCCTAAGTACAAATGCCGTATCAGCTATAAGCAGGTTTACCTGCGTTTCTATACTAATTCGCACCACCATGCTCACAGCATCCAGTTCGAAACTCAAGTGACGATAAAAAGAACATTTAACAAGTGCGTGTGCGTGCCGTGAGACTCTATTCCCTGATGTTATTTGAAGTGAGCTTTGCAAACGAGGAAGGGTTAATTTGTGTATCTCGGTTCTTATCCCCATCGTGAGGTTGAACAATGGCCTGTGCAAATACTAGCTGCGGTTCTACGAATGGTTACTGGGCATGCTAGTGTACTGAGACATCAATTGAAAACTTGGTGTTCCCATACTGTAACCCTTGCACTTTTTCACAGTTATTGAGTGAAGACGTTAACGACAGTAGGTTAAAAAGTCCAGTCGACAAGCACTGTCAACAAAAAGTGTTCGTTCAACTCATTGCAACCAATGCACTGTACTTTCGCGGTGCCCCTACCCACCTTCCTCCAAGCCTCCAGGCATATCTCGCCGACGGCCGCCGCCCCGACCGACAGCGCGCGCGACATGCCCTTGTATAATATGTCGCCACCACCACTGCCGCAGCGTGACGCAGCTGAAACTTGCGGGGCAGGTAGACAAAACACCTTGCCATAGTTTAAAATTGGTCTCAGGATGGGGCAGGCGACCAAATGTTTTGTATGCTTATCGAAAATTGGCATAGTTTCAAAAAGTATGTGAAATGTATATGGTACATATTTTCCTATCCAAATTTTATTCTATGGATCACTGGAGAAAAATGTTTGCAAAATCGCATTCTCGCACCGAAAATAAGCATTGTTCTTGGCCTTTTTGTCGTGTTGTGTGGCGAGAGATTCAAAGGCTGCAGTTTGATGCCTTGTTGAGTCGACTTCAAAGGCCTCACTTTTTTATGACATTTTCTGACACTCTGATCATTTTGCTACTAGTTGCAAACATCAAAATCAGTTTTAAGAAGAGCCAGAAATTCTAATAATGTCCCCACTTTGGCCTCTCTTAGAACACTGTGCAGCGGGGCTTACGCTTATCGGCACCCTTGCGGGACAGTCATGTCCACACGCTCCATGTCACGCACCCCACTGTACCAGGCAGTGAGCTATCCCGATCTCTCGGGCCCGGCGGAACAGAGGACTGCTCCGGTGACACGCGGCGAGGCCGTGCCCTCGGGCGGTGCCACCGGACCAGTGGATCTCATTAAAGGCAGGTCAAGCCCGTGCTCCCAATAACAAGAGGCGCTGGTTGGTCAGCGGAAGTCCCTAATCAAGGCGGGCACTACCCAGTGTAGTATCATCTCCTGGGTAGGAGGCGGTCGAGGAAAAGGCCGCCAGAGCTTAGCTTTGATCCAATGACCTCCCACACTGGACAGAGGTGCCTTAACACGCGCACGGGAGGGGGCCTCGGAGGCCCCCCACCTGTTTTTCCGAGGTGGCCGGAGAACCGCTTGTAGCCGAAAAACGAAACCTGGCCACATTTAACAGAATTTAATAGCGCGTCGATTGGTGAAAACTTTTTGAAAATCGGCCAAATTTTTTTGATTTATAGGCTTTCAAAGTCAGACCTGCATTTTGAGATCGCCGTAAACGCGCGGTCGGACCAGTTAGCTTGCATTGAAGACCGAATGGTGACGTCATAACGTCATATAAGCGGGGCTATATGTCAAGGTCACTTCACATGAAAGTCAAGGTCAAGGTCAAAGGTCACAGGTCAAGGTCATATCTGCACTTTCAAGGTCACTGACCACTGTGCGTCCGGCCAAATGACGTTACCCCGTTTGACATATATTATGCTATGACGTCATCGGTAGGGTACCCCAATACAAATTTCAAGGTCAAGGTCAAGGTCAAAGGTCATTGGGAAAGGTCAATCCTCATTTCCCGCCAAACAGTGGCTACAGTGTTAGTCAAAGTGTAAATAATAAGTAGTACACCATATGGTGACCTTAAAGGTCAATGACCTTGAATGACCTTGACCCAAAAGTTGTGGGGAAGCCTATTTGAGACCTCTTCTCTATGAACCTTGTCCGCCTTTAGCTTATTCCCGCCATTTTCCCGCATAATCACAGCATTTATCAATCGATACCAGCATGGCCAATATTTGACCTTTACGACCTCGTTTGACCTTGAAGATATTGACCAAGGTCAATGAAAATTTTTCATCATGTAGATCACCATAGCCACCACCCACCTACCAAGTGGCGTGTTTCTAACCCTCTTAGTTTCCGAGATCTTAGGGGGGCCTACCAGGCCCCCCTCCAGTGCGCGTTAGTGCCAGACCCCCTCCAGTGCGGGTGTTAACTAACTGCGCCACGGCTGTGATACGGGAAACTTGCTGTAATGTGCAGCTGCGAGTAGTTATTACAAATATCGTGCAGTGCAGGCTCCGAACCAGCCTAATAATAATAATTGTTGGGTTTCAATGACGCACCAACTGCCGGAGTCATACGGCGTCGCCAACTCTCACCCTGTTGGAAGGGATTTTGGGGATCAGACCGACTTATTCAGAGGCTCTGCCGGGACTTAAAGGGAATGTGGCACCTTTATAACATGATTTTAACTGAGCTAGCCAAGTTGTAAAGCATGCCGGAAAACCTGGTACTCTATAGGTATATGTTTCGAAAACTTTCTGTTGCTTTGAAAATACAAAATTTCAAATGTGCCATTGCATGCAGGGTTGCATTCAGTGCAGGAAAATGGCATTTTCCCCAGCCCCCGATTTTCGTCGATGATGCAGATTTTCTATAAAAAACACGTTTTCTCGACTTTGAAATTGACCTGGATCCAGCCCTGCCTGCAGGCGTGTTTCCCTAGCTTGTTTTGTCCAATACCAGAGTATGATCGAGTTGTCTACGCCCTTTCTGAAAAGAAGATTAAGTGGAAAACGCCGCAAAACAACTTTATGCGATTCCGGACGTGTTCTGTCGGTGCAGGTGAAGATACTTATGTGGTACACTGCTCTGCCACTAGAGGTCACGCGTCTCCATGCTCCTCGGCGCAGCACTACGAAATCTGTCAACCATTGATGTCATCTGGAATGTTAACACGCGCATTGCCAGGGGTCTGAGCCACCTTCGCTTTGACGGATGGAAGGGGGGCTGGTAACCGCCCCCCTCAGATCTCGAGAACCAAGCTAGAGAACGAAAAACGGGTCCAAAAAATCAGGTCCAATATGTCATTTGACCTGACCTGACGTCAGGTTAACTTCAAGTTAGATAAAAATGCATATCATTAGATCCCCAAAGACGAGGCAAATCTAATGAAGGCCAAATAAACACTGTTTCACCATCAATTACTAAATTATTAAGTTTATAAGGTTTATTAAGCTTTTATTAAGTTCTTAACTATTTTTTCCATGTATTTCCAATGGAGAGGTCATGGCTCATACCTGACCTTAGGTCATTTTTTTAGGAAAAATTTTAGAGAACTCGGTGGGCCCATTATGTGATATGAATTTCAATGGGATAAGCTCACCCTGTTCCGACTTATGCTGTATTAAAATTTTTTGAGGTCAGGTCACTTGACCTGTACTGGTGAGGGAGAGGGTGTCCTCTAGGAATCATAGGAGCAGTTTTTACACCTAAAAAAAATTAACTCGCATTGACGGGGGGGTGGGGTACCCGCTTCCTCTGGTTGTTTGGAGACAGCATAAAAACGGTGGCGTGTAGCGCTGCTGAACTTGGCATACCTTTTCCTGATCCTTTTTACAACTTTGGTCAATTTTAAGGTTAGGTCATCTCAGACAGGAGAGGACACCCTCTCCCTTCTTTGTTCCTCTGTGAAATTTCAAAAAAGAATACACTGCCTTAGCGTCACTGTCGGTGCCACCATCAAATATTGTTATGTCGAACGGTTAGTCGATGATAGATGGATGGAGCAAATATACTCGTACTCGCCGACTACATGGACGCGAACCAGAAAATGGCAGATCCAGGACTTTATTTCAGGGGAGGGGTATGAGGCTTGGGCCTCACCTGCCATTGTCCCGGAATAGTCTCCAGCTCTGCATCAACTATAAGCACTCTGACAAATCTATACTGTGACGGGGAGCGCCGCCGGGCGACCGTGTGGCGGCGACGGTCGGCTGGCTGTACGGCATCGGTCGGCGACGATTCGCGCCGATGGCGCGCGCCGTTCGGGCGATACGCAGTGCCGCGTCCCGCTGGCGGTGGTGTGCACACGTCTCCGCCGGTCGCCCATGTTGCGGGCGCAACACACAAAAATATTTATAGTGTGAGAGGCAACAAGAAGGTATTGCACCGCTTTCGTAAGCTCAGACACACAAGCTATCAGGCAGTCCAAGCCCCCACTCGACAAGTCCAAGGGCTGGATTCGGTTTACAACGACCCACCCCTCCCGGCTGCTTGAGTCACCTTATAGGCTTTGGGGTTGACCTTGCCCTCCGGTTAAACTGTCTCAAATCAGTGCGTTATAAGCTGCGCTTATTTGTGTTCCGAACCTACTTCAACTCGCAGGCTTTCCCGCAAAGGAGCGGCACCACGATCGTCTAACTCTAACGATCCCGTTGTTGCTTCTTATTCGAGACTACTCCTGTATCAGTTACGACGTAATGATGAAAAATATACCGTCGTTCACACCCTTAGGTTTTGCTCAATCGTCCCATTCCAGATGTTATCTGGATCAATATTTATATCATCCCTTTTGCAACATGAACGCTTAGATCCGGCTCTTTCACTAGCCCTGTCGAGCCTTAAAACTATTTCATTCATATGTCCATCCATGCTCTCAACTGCTTCATTCGCGCAACATGCACTCCTCCCCATCGTTGAAACTGTGAAAGCCCTAATTTGTTCCCTCTCGACACCATCTAAGCGTTCAATGTCGTTGTACCTTAGGTTCTTGGTATAATCAGGATGTCGATGTTCTGTTCACCCTGCAGGATGACGATACCTACCGGTCGGACTTACAACATCAACCAAACTCGGTTACTGATACTGTTCCCTAAAAGTCCGGCAAAACATAGAGAACATACTTTCCCCACGCTCTTGTTATCAGTCTAGACTGGTTTGGCAAAAATGTAGGTTTTCTTACATATTCTGTTTTTTTCACTTTTGCCGTATTTGTGCACGCGTTACCCGGACAGATTTCTCCAACTCTCCCATGCTTAAATTCCACTCGACCTATAAACCTTGTATCCTCATCCTCTGGGCCCCCATTTCCTTTACCCTTATACCCCAGTATCCTCTGGACCTTAAAATCCTCCAATCCTCACTTCCTATAAACTTATTTCCTTCTTACTTCCTGGGCCTACCCTTCTTCCTAATCCTCGTGCCCTCGCATCCTCCGGCCCTTAAAATCCCCTTATCCTCTTTGCTCTGTTGACCCCGGGGCCCAAAATCCTTGCTACTCTCACGATATTAAATCCTCGGGCTCCCTTTTTTGTATCACTCGACCTGGTTCCCTCATAGGACCCTGGGCCCGTCCTCTGCCCAGAGACCTGCATCTGTCGAGTGTACAGTACATCATACTCCCCGTTTCATGGAAAAATGGCTCTGAAGGGCTTATTCGGCTAACGAGACCACGGCCAGCCTCACCCCTTTCCACCCAGGAGAAGGAAACGCCATCTTGCGGTCGGTTAGACCGCTGCCCAGCGCCTTGGAGTTGACAGGTGTCAATCATAATCGTAATTTCGCAGACAGTGGTTTTAAAGGGCTTCTTGGGCTATTGAGACCACGGTCAGTCTCACCCTTTTCCACCCAGGAGAAGGAAACGCCTTCTTTCAGTCGGTTAGACAACTGTCCAGCGCCTTGGAGTTGACAGGTGTCAATCATAATCATAATTTCATAGACAGTGGCTATGAAGGGCTTCTTGGGCTAATGAGGCCACGTTCAGCCTCACCCTTTTCCACCCAGGAGAAGGAAACGCCTTCTTTCAGTCGGTTAGACTGCTGCCCAGCGCCTTGGAGCTGACAGGTATCAATCAGAATCATCACTTCGTTGAGAAAACGGTAACTTGTGTTCTGGTCCCCTTGACCTACTTTAGATGCATTCTTCCTCGTCGGGCTGTGGAATTAGTTTCATAAACGACAACTACCTCTATTTAGGAGCCACCTCACGACTAGAAACTGCCCGCAAATCCCTGGAGGGAGCTCAGCTTCATTTGACGGGATCCCTCTACTACGATGCTTTTTTTCGCCTGTCTGTAGTCAAAGATTTCTGTGGCCGAGACCACTAATGGACATTTTTTGCTTATTTTACCTTCACTCCACATCAACTAAATCACACGCCCGTGATCAATTCAATCTTTTGTACCCAAAACTCTGACGATGCCTATGGGCCTAGATAGGAACGTTATGTTTCGAGTTCTAAACCCGGCCCGGTGAACTATTATTTAATTATATAGCTGACTGCTATTTTTCATGACGGGGTAATTATCAACCTCCCCCTTTGTATTTACCTTCCGCGTTGGGGTCTAACCTGATACAGATGTACCACAGGTTGCCACGGATCATTAGGATTGGTTCAGATTTACCCACTGGATCGGCCGAAGCACCATATCAACGTTCAGATCATTGTATTAATGATGAGATCTCAATGGTGAATCTATTTTCCTGTACCAGTGGGGGGAGGGAAAAAAGGCGTTGCCTAAAACACAGCCCGCAAGCAGTACCCAATCTATGAATGGGCAGCCGGCAGAAATCACTGTGAATCGGGCGTCAATGCAAGTATAAATGTACCTCTCCCCTTTTATTTTTCCCCATTACATTTTTCTAACCAGTGTCTTCAGCTTTGCTCTCAGTCATGCCACCCAAAAATAATTTCAAAGAAAACATTGAAGATTTACAAATGAAATATGCCTCACTTGAGACAAAAAACACAGTCATGGAAAGTGAATTAAAAGCGCTCCGTCAAGAATTGTCCCACTTAAAGGAGGAGCTCCTCTCTGCGCATTTGCTCCACCAAGAGGCTGTATCAGCCCAAGCCCATGTTGAAAAACTACTAGAGTCTGTGCTCATGGATCATGAGAAACTCATCAAAAAAGAGGCAGAGACAGCCAAAAGACTTGAGGCTCTTGACCAATATGGGAGAAAATTCACTTTGGTTCTTGCAGGAAAGGCTATCCCACCCCAAACACCAAATGAGAACATAAGACAGATCTCTCTTGGGCTGCTGAAGGACCACTTGGGCATATGCCTGGGAAGAGATTCCCTCATATAATGTCATAGACTTCATGAGAAAAAAACCATCTTAGTGCGGTTTAAAGACTTAGACGAGCGTATGAGTGTGTATCTGAAAAGGACAAAACCTATTCGTCATGGCCTTCTCATCTTTGAGTCACTAACCAAGGACAGGATGGCTATCGTACAGATACTGAACAACATGAGACGAGATGTGCAGCCTCCCTTCAAGACGTTCTACACTTTTCGGGGTGACATCTTTGTCAAGGTTAGGGAAGGTGACCGACCCATAGAAATTCCTGTGGGAACAACCAGGGAGGATATTATCCGTATGTGTAAGGGTGAGCATGTTGAAGTACCAGACCGGCCATTGACTTCTGCTGGGGATCAGGGATGGAGGAGAGGTAGAAACAGGTGGAAGACGGTTAAATCAAAGAAAAACCAGCATCGCAGGCCCAGTGCTCCCCCTCTATCAAGGGCTGCTCTGCTGCAGCACCAGAGCGTCGAGGATGTACCTGGCTTGATGGGGGGTCAAACGGGAGATGTCCAGGTGGCACACTCTCCTACAGTTCAACTGAGAGGCCGGGTGCATTCAAAACCAGAAGAGCATTCAAATGGAGGTACTGTTGGCAGAAATATTCAGGGGGGCACTGACAACTTCTTTGACTCCAGTGCTTCAAGTAGCGTGGAGAGTTGCGATGCAACTCTCATGAGCACTCGGACGCCTGCCCCTCCTCAGGAGCCTGATGTTAACACAGTCCCAAAAACTGTTGTGGACTAAAATTCCTGGAATCACACTGCCTCATGTATTGCTCATTCATTGAAAGAGAAATTGTCTTAGGTGCTGTAAATTTGTAAATTTGCATTGCTCCTTATCAGCTGCTGGACTGGCCAGTCCCCCAGACTGTCTCTTGGTTCCTACAAGGCTATTGCCCTTGTGTATCTGAACATAGTTAGGTTTTGCCCTGACCTTCTAGTATCTATCTTTTTCTATGTCAAATCTTTCAACAGCCCAACTCAGAATCTCAACTGATCATTACTCCCAGTTCTGTCTAGACTTGTCCCATTCGGATAATGATAATGATACTCTCCTCGATGAATTCAAACTCATAGCAAACCAATGCCGCTACAATGATGTCAAATCTCTGTCCCTAAACAGATCAAATCTATCATTGTTACATGTCAACATCAGGTCTCTGCGCAAAAATTTTGATAAGCTTATCTCCTTACTAAATTCTGTCAATGCAAAGTTTGATGTAATATGTGTCTCGGAAACATGGCTTGATGACGATCCCAACAACTCTTGTTATCTCCCAGGGTACAGTCTCTTTAATCAGTGCCCCCAAGATTTCTCCAGGGGTAAGGGTGCAGCGGTTTATCTTCATGAAAACCTCAAATACATTTCCCGCCAAGATCTATCCACCAAACCAGTTGAATTTCAATCAGCTTTTGTTGAGATTAGCTCAACCTCATCTCCTAATCTCATCATTGGAAGTGTCTATAGATCTCCCTCGTTTGACCATGCCTCTTTTTTGAAACATCTAGATGAAATCATCCATAAGATATCTACTTCAAATAAAAGATGTATCATTGCAGGTGATTTCAATATTGACTTATTACAACAAAGTAATTCACTAATAGCTGATAATTTTCTTACATCGCTATCTCTGGGTGGCTTTATTCCCTCAATCACACTCCCCACTAGAATAACTTCTTCTTCAGCTAGCCTGATTGATAACTTCTACATCAATTTTCCTCAATCATTAATTAGATCTGGCATTCTCATTGATGACATTAGTGATCATCTTCCAATATTTCTTAGTATTGATCAAAACAATTCTTGTCCTCTGATTCAAAAAAATTCTACACTTTGATTTCTCCTTAGTTGAAACACTAGCTATGCGTGTGAAGGCTTCCCCTGGATGCGGCTCCTACCCACAGCAGTGCAAATGCCTATGCAAGTCTATTGGTCACCACAATTCAACATGAACATAAACTTATGTCTACAATGAAAAAGAATATAAAAACTCAGCCAATCCAGCCCTGGATATCTCAGGCGATGGTCAGATGTGTAAATAAAAAGAATAAACTTTATAAAAAATTCCTTAAAAATCGGACCACCCATAACCGTGTCCAATTCAGTCAATATCGTAACAGATTAAATGCTGTGCTTAAAGAAGCCAAATATACTTACTTTAGGAATAAGTTGGAAGAAAATCAAAACAATTCACGACAACTATGGCAAACTATTAATGAAATAATCAGACGGAACAAAAAAGTTGGGAACCAATTTCCTAACTTTTTCCACCATGGCGAAGACAAAATTCAAGACCCAAAACAAATTGCTTCAAAATTCAACAATTTCTTTGCTACAATTGGTAAAGACCTACAGTCTCGTCTACCTCTATCATCAACTGATCCGCTAGCTTTCCTTAATGATTTCAACATAAATGAGGAGATGATTCTGCACCAAGTCTCCTGTAATGAAGTTCTTAACATTATACAAAGTCTAAACAATACTGGTCCTGGAGCTGATGATGTTAGTGGCAAACTCTTAAAAAAACTTGCACCTTACTTAACTACAGAAATTACCCATGTTATGAACTCTTGCCTGGAAGAGCGGATTTTCCCTGATATTCTAAAAATTGCCATTGTTAAGCCCCTCTTCAAATCAGGTTCAACAAGCCAATTCACTAACTATAGGCCAATCTCTATCCTGCCAGTATTATCCAAAGTTCTTGAAAGAATTCTGTATAACCAACTGTCATATTTCATAGAGAGAAACAACATCCTCTATGAATCTCAATTTGGATTTAGGAAAAACCGTTCAACCTTCATGCCCCTGGCCCTTATTCATGATTATATAACCTCAAATATTTCCAGAAACAAAGCTTGTGTAGGTATATACTTGGATCTGAAAAAAGCATTCGACACCGTTAATCATGAGATTCTATTGAAAAAAATGTATATGTATGGCATCAGAAATGAATCTTTGAAAATGTTCCAATCATATCTTCAAAACAGAGTACAAAAAACAAAGTTGGATCATGTCAATATTACATCTCCCCCTGAAACCATCCACACTGGGGTTCTGCAGGGGTCTATTTTGGGCCCCATCCTGTTTATAATCTACATTAATGACATATTCAAGTCTTCCTCTGTTCCAAATTACTTTTTGTTTGCAGACGATACTTCAATTTTCTTCACTGGTAAAACTCTTGCTGATATTGAGCTCCAAATAAAACAGGAATCACCTAAAATATGTGATTGGCTATGTGCCAACAGATTAACCCTTAATACATCTAAAACATTTTACCAGATATATTCTATAACTAACAGGCTCCCAAATTTAACTCTGCACCTAAACGAAAATCCAATCTCTAGATCTGAATCAGTAAAGTATCTCGGTGTCACAGTTGATGAAAACCTTAAATGGAAGACCCATATCACAACAACTTGTAATACGATAAGACGTAATATTGGTGTTATTTCTAGGGCGAAATTCATGCTGGATGAAAGAACGCGGCTTCTACTCTATAACACATTGATTCTCCCGTATCTAAGCTATAATGCTATTGTTTGGGGCAGTAACTTTCAGACCAACCTAACTAAACTAGTCAACCTACAGAAACGAATAATTCGAATAATTGCGTCAGCAGAACCAAGAGCTCCTTCAAGCCCAATCTTCAAAAGCCTGAATCTTCTCAAGCTCCCAGACATCATTAAACAACAGAAAATTATGGTAATTCACAGCTTTATGCATGGAAAGCTCCCTGAAATATTTACGAGTTATTTTCAACTTCATCACACAACAAGAAACACACGTAGGGTTGTTCATTTTCAGGAACCAGGTGCTGAGACTATATACAGGTCATTTGCTTTCACCATTACTTGCCCGCGTCTTTGGAATGACATTATAGCCAGTAAAATACCAAATCTCCAAGATATACCCTTTTCCAAACCATTCTTTAAAAAAGTCATTAAGAAAATTTTCACAGATACATACTGAATTCACTTAACACCTTTCAGAACCAATCTTACTTGCATAAATGAAGTAGCCCTGATGATTTTTTTCTCCTAAAATTTTTTACCTTGGTGCAGTAAATTCGTTGGTCCTGTCTCTCCTTTCGGGGATGCTGCGCGGGAAGCTGCCTGACGCCGAGCTGTCTGTCTCCCCTTTTGGCCCTGGACCTCGTGTCTGACCACTCTCGTCCTTTGCGGGGGGTGCTGGTTGCGTTTGGGGACTGTTTTGCGCTCCTCATCCGTCGGGGGCGGCTCGGGGGAGTCCGTCTTCGGCGCTTGGCGCCCGGGCGGACTCAGGGACTCCCCTGCACTTCCGGATCCCTTGGTCCGGGGGTGCAGGGTGGGCGCCGGGATTGACGCCCTGGCGTCCCGCGCCGGGCGCTCTCTGCGCGGCACTGGCGGAGGGGTCTCTGGGTTGTTCCTTTATATGCCATCGTACCTTGGCGTTGCGATGGTCTGTCCCTCTGGTTGGTCCTTTGGATGGTGCTGCGCGGAGGGCTGCCTGGCGCCGAGCTGCCTTACTCCCCCTGAGGGCCCTTGACCACATGTCTGGACCACTCTTGTCCTTCAGGGAGGTGTGCCGCTGGTCGCATTTGGGTATGAACTTTGCGCTTCACATCCGTCGGAGGGGGTCTGCTTTGGCGCTGGGCGGTTGCCTGGCGTCCGGGGGGACTCGGGGCTTCCGGATCTCCTGGTTGGGGGGTGTGGAGCGGGCGCCATGGTTGGCGCTCCGCGCGCTCTCAGCGTGGCGGCGCCGGGGGGATGATGCTGGGTTTTCCTTTGGTACCATGTACCGAGGGAAGGCCCGTTGGACCCGTTGTACCAAAGGAAAAACGTTTAGGTGTGTTCAATCCTTTGGCCGCATATTTCAATCTTGGTCCTTTGGATGGTGCTGCGCGGGGAGCTGCGTGGCGCCGGGCCGGCTCCCCCTCCCCTGCCCCCTGTGGGCCCTGGAATTCGTATCTGGGGCTACTCCGCCGTCCTTCGGGGACGGTGCGCCGCTGGTCGTTTTTTTTTTTGGGGGGACTGGGATTTGCGCTCCTCTTTCTTTTCGTCCTCTTTTCTGCGCTGCGCCGCTGTGGATGCTCAGGGTGTTCTTGAGGGTACCGTTCTGCTCCGCAATTGACTCGGAGCTAGTTCAAAGTTCAAAGTTATGTCTATTAATCTACTGTATTTTTTCCCATGTATGTATAAATATTGAGAGCATTTGTACTCTTTTCTTTCTCAAAGCGAATTGCATGTCAAGGAGCTATGTCAAGGTCTACCTTACCTGCTCCTTCTCCCGTCTGAAATTCCTATTCAAATATTCGTCGAACACCTCTCTTATGACTCCTCTATCTCCCTCTTTTCTCTCTCTACCTCCATTTTCATTCTTCTCCACTAAATATTATGGCCCACATATGCGAGATGTGTGACATGTTGATGGAGAAATGCATCCCTTGTTGACTCCAAAAATGAGTGTGATGGGTGAGAAGCGCCTGCTGTGGAAAAACCAGCCGTCCAGTCTATCTGGCCCCAGTTGAAGTCGCCGCAGAGATCAGATATTCAGGAGAGTATGGCGGATCTGCCATCAGCGGGGCCGTCCAAGGAGGACGTGGCCGGGGAGGCGGTGCGGTTCGGCGTGGGAGACCGGGTCTCGTGCGTCGGGGAGCGCGCCACTGTGCTGTACGTCGTCCGGTGGACGGCTCGGACGGTACCTGGGTGGGCGTGGAGTGGGACAACCCGGAGCGGGGCAAGCACAACGGAACCGTGAAGGGAAAACAGTACTTCGTCACCAGTGAGCTCACGGGCGGGTCGGTGGTGCGCCGCCGGAAGCTGTCGCGGCCGCTGCAGTGCTGCCAGGCGGTGGCGGAGCGGTACGGCGTCATCCTGGACACAGAGTCCACCGTCGACCGCCAGGAGCTGGACTCTCTACAGCAGGAGATGGGCGCCCGCTTCTTTCATGTTATTGGCCTCAGTAAGCTGAACAAGAAGCAGAGCAGGCTCGACATGCTGAAGAACGTGTACCTCCGCGAGTGCCTCATCTGCGGGGACGATCCTCCGATGCTGGGAGAGGTCTGTCCCAGTATCCAGGAGCTGGAATTGGCTTGCAACCTGTTGAACTCGTGGTCAGCAGTTGCGGGCATCATCCGTCAGCTGCCGCGGCTCTCCGCCCTCAACATCAGTGAGAACCGGCTGCAGGAGCCGGACGCTGCTCTGCGCGGCGCCTTCTCCACCCTGCAGATCCTGCTGTGTGACCGGCAGCGGTACACCTGGGCGGACGTTCTCCAGTGCGCCGTCATGTGGCCTGACATCCACCGACTCACGCTGGTCACCAACCGGATCTCCAGTCTGCGGACTCCGCCGGAGGACATGTTTCAGCACCTGGACTCCCTGGACCTCGACTCCAACCCCATCCAGGACTGGACTGAAATCCTCAAACTGGCTACGCTGCCGCAGCTACGTGACCTGGGCCTCAACAACACCGGCCTGCGTCGGATAGAGGTGCCGGAGGAGGCAGCGGACGTGTTCCCGGCGCTGACTACCATCGGACTGGAAAACAACCACATCGGCGAGTGGGAGTCGGGACGCGCTGTCTCGCCTTACGCGGCTGCGCGACCTCACGCTGCGGAACAACCCGCTGTCCAGCTCGGAGAAGCCGGAGACGGTCCGCGAGCTCACCATCGCCCGCATTGGTCGGCTCCAGGTGCTAAACCGGACGGAGGTGACCCGGGGGGGGGCGGCGCTGGGCCGAGCTGGACTGCCTGCGCCGGTTCGGACCCGCCTGGCGGGAGGCGGGCGGCAGACTGCAGCCAGCAGCCAGCCGAACGGTCCGCCGACGTCTGGCAGCCGTTCGTCGGGACTCACCCCAGATACACCGACCTCTGTCAGGAGTGGGGCGCGCCGGAGAACAGCGAGCTGAAGGTGACGGCGGACACCATCAGCGCCCACATGGTGTCGCTGGAGATCCGGCGCGCCTCCGACCAGGCGTTGCCCGACGACGCCGTCTTCCGGCGCAAGCTGCCACTGACCATGCGCACCTCCAAGCTGAAGGTGCTGGTCAACAGACTGTACCGGGGAAACATCAAGAAGCTCATCCTTAGCTACGTCAGTCCGGAGAGGCCGGACTGGGAGATTGAACTGGACCGGGAGAGGGACCTGCGCTTCTTCGGCGTGGAGGATGGCAACTGGCTGGTGGTCCGCTACGTGTATCTACACGGCGGCTGGCGTGTGCCCGAGGTCGGAGGCCCCGGACTCGGACTGGAGCCGCTGGTGACGGTGCGCCTGCTCACTGATCACTGGTGGGAGGTGGGCCCTCTGCTGGCTGTGTAGCTACTTCAGAGAATCCGTCCTTGGCGGTGTCTCAGTCTGCCATGTCACCTCTTCAATCGGCCCGGATTTAATTCTCGAACATTTGTCTCATTGTTTGCTTCATATAACGTTTTTGTCTATGATTTCGGTATACTTTTTGTTGTCTTTGTTCTGCCGCATATGTGGGCCTTAAACTTTAAAACATAAACTTAAGACACAGACTCTCAACTAGGATATTTCCTCAGCAACCACTCTCATGTCTCTTTCATTACTTTTATTTGATCATATTTTTTGTTTTGTCTATTTGCCTCTTGTTAGGTTCTCGCTCTGTGGCAATCTGAGTTTTGGCAATCTGTGCATGTTTTGTTTTGTTTTCTAAACCTGCTTTTGTTTTTGCCTTACTTTGTTTGTCTGTTTTTGCCTTCTAGGAAAGTTCTTGCTCTGCAGAGCTTGTTTTGTTCTAAATTGGATTTGTTATTTCTATTATTTTTGCCTCGTGCATGTACTTGCATTATTATGATCATCTAGCTGTATTACTTGTTTCAAGCAGTATGCACTATTCTTTCTTTTTGTTTTGTATCACATTATTTGCATTGTATTGTGTGTTATCTCTTATGTTTGCTGCGCTTGGTTTTGTTTTTGTTGTTGTTTTTTGCTTTTATTTGCTCTCAACTGCCATTATTCCTCTTTGATGAAGTTTGTGTTCTTATGCCTGCTCTTTTTTCCCTCGTTTCTTGTCTTTATCTTGAGAAAATCAATAAAAAAATATGATGATGATGATGATGATGATTTTCACGGGGAAAATCCAAATTGTACCCATGGTTGAAAGAAAGTAATGTCACGACCGGTCCTTCCACTATTCTTCGGAGCTGCGCTCCTGGCACAGTAACCTGGAGTCAGGGCCAGGGTCGGCAATAAAACATTCATTCACCCCTGTCTACATACTACCGTGGACTCACAAATCTTCCATCGCGCCCAGATAGAAGTGCATTGGCAATCACGCCTAACAAGTTGGATATTTTCAAACTTACTTCAGTACCTTTTCTGCATAACGGATTCAAATAATGTTTACTGTGATGAACTTGCGGTTCTCCGGCCGCCCATCGCCTCGGAATTTTTATGACAGTCCGGGACGCGGCGGTGAGCGTCGCCGTAGTGGTGTCAATAACATAAGAAGAAGAACACATGAAAACATTCCGTTGAATAGTCGAATATTTTTACCGCGTTTCTCTCGCCTCTATGCCCGCCAAATCACCCGGTCACATTTTGAATTTATTTTCAACTACAAAGCTGAGGCGATACACACACACTTAAAATGCGGCCTCCGGATTTCCCTGCTGGAAACAGCACGCCTATAGCATTTACCCTCATGATTACCTCCTCATGATGTCAAAATCAATAGGTTGCGCTTTCGATCTTATTGATACTTCCCCTCTTTTTGTCAGTGAACGATCAAGGCTATCATTTAATTTCTTATACCATCCGTGAATTTCAACAATTGACAACAAGCAACATTCATACAGCACCCAAAAGAATTTACATGTCCCGAATATTTCTGCTAACTAACATCCCCAGTACCACACGTGCCTAATAAGCTGACTGTGTCCCGCCGTCCATTACGAGTTTCGTTCTAGGCCTATTTTGGAGATAACGCATTTTTGGTTGGTGAAAGCAGCCGGGGGAGATTGGAGCCGAAATCCTTTCCAGACAACTGGGACCAACCTGAGTCAGAGTATGGATGCTATAGTTGTGGCCCGTGCTTGGCTGATGATGATGGCGAAACATTCCAGTCGGCAGGATGGCTGATAGTAGAGATTCACCACCGTTAAAGAGTTGCAGCAAAGGGAGAAAGCCTGAGCCCGCGTCACAGAGAGTGCAATACCTTCTTGTTGCCTCTCACACTATAAATATTTTTGTGTGTTGCGCCCGCAACATGGGCGACCGGCGGAGACGTGTGCACACCACCGCCAGCGGGACGCGGCACTGCGTATCGCCCGAACGGCGCGCGCCATCGGCGCGAATCGTCGCCGACCGATGCCGGACGGCCAGCCGACCGTCGCGCGCACCCGACCGCCGCCGCCACGGTCGCCCAGCGTCGCTCCCCGTCACAATACAAAACACATTTCGGAAAACTTGGTGGAATTGTCTTTGTGAGGTTGCAAGTTTTAGAAATATCGGACATAACGCGTGAGCGTTTTCTTCCTTGATCATCATTTTCGCTTGAGAAGGTCGAGCCAGCCTTGGTTTAATACATATTTGCTAATATTTCTATTTAGTTTTCTCCTGTTGTTGTTTGTATTTGGATGGCTACTTTGATTTGGCGTTGTTTTGTTCCGGATTCGAAAGTGATTACTTTTGCGTCCCAATCAATGTGATTACTTTTGCGTCCCAATCAATAGTTTGTTCTGTTTCATACGAGTGTTCGGCTGTGGCTTGCAGTTGCCTGTCGGTTAGGTTCATATACCTCAGGGCTTTTAGTGACTTTTTGTGTTCAGCAGACCTAACTGCCATCATCCTTCCGCTATTTCCAATGTATATTCTGTTGCACTCCATTTGGTAGATCGGACCTGGTTTCTTCGATTGGCAATTTTGTCCTTGGATTTAACCAAAAGTTGACTGAGCGTTTTTGCGGTTTAAAATAGGTTCTAATCTTGTACTTTGCGTAAACTCTTCCTATCCGTTCCAATGTCCCTTCTTCATATTGTATTATCAAGATCTTCATTCGTTCTTCAGTGTTGGTGGCTTGGGAGTCGGGTTTTTCACGGTTAGATCCATAGCGTCTCTTAAAGGGGGATACGCGAAAACAAGTTATTGTGGTTTTTTGATATTTGAAAAATCTTGATTACCAAACTGTCAATTTTTTTGTGTCTTCGGTAAAATTTTTGGAGGCCACTCAACTATTATCGAAATATGTTAACGGGAACGGTAGAAAGCTGAAACCTGCCCCTGATCTCAATATTTTCAAAAGCTAATTTATGTTTGTAAAATAATTGGTTTTCTAATAAGAATATTTGTTCTCCTGTTTTTTTGTATTTGAATTAGTTTTACATAGTCTATAAAAATTACAAAATGAATCAGTTTGCCCTAAAGGAAGAGCATGAAATAATTGCTTAAGTCTTCAATCGTTTCATACCTAGAGTCTTCAGCCGTTTCCTACAAAATTCCCAGGATGACGAAACTTTCGCGTCATATAGGTCACGTGACCCAGGTATGAGAATTTCTGGGCTTCTGATTCGTCAATTGTAGTTTCTGTCAAGTCCTATAGAAAGAGTTTTGAAATTTTGTTTTTCAAAGTATTTTTTTCTGTGATAGTTCAAGGTTATGCACCACTTTTCAAAACCGATATGGCTAGTTCTTAGAGAAATTGATGGCCACAGCCGAGGCTATGTCATTTGATCGATATTGAGAATTCTCGATAAGTCGTCTAGAAATGTTGACCTTGGGGGCGATTTTAAGGCATTTAGAAGCCAAATTCGCAAAAACAGGAATAGGACTTTGAAACAACTTTGTGTGAACTTTTGATCCAGCCAATACATTCTTTCGCATATCTCCCTTTAACTCTTGATTTTTTAGTTCAGGAACTCTTCTGGAAAATTATCATCCTCCAGCATATATCTTATGTTTTGAGCTCTTTTCCAGGTGCAGTCACGTCTTTGCGAACGTTCAAAGCCCGCTGGGCTAGCATTTGCACGAGCGTTCTTTTTTTAGCCCGTTGGTGGTGGCCCAGGTAGTTCAGGAATGTGTTTTATTATTCCACACGGAAAAGGGCGAGGCTGACTTCAGCGGAACCGGGCCAGACGGAGGCGGACACATTGTCCCATGCTGACTGTTGTATGGTTTTGGGGCCCTGACACCCCCCTGCCACGCCCACCGCAGGCCGGGTGGCAAGGTTCGATATGACCAGTCGGGGTACAATATACTGCTGGAAGCTAGACACCAGCGTGTTTATTACGCTGACCTCTGTCCGCACTGTCATTGAGTGCATGGCCGCAGCAATGCTATGCACGTACACTGATAGAATTTCTGCTGTTCAGCACTCCTGCTGGCAGGCCTGAAGCGGACCCGACAACCCCTAATGTCATTAGCGTTACATCATGACAGTGATGAAGGAATGATGAGATTTGCGGACCGGCGCGGTGCCGACGAACTAGTTTTTGTCCGCCCGTTCTCAGTTCGATCATATACAACTATTGGCATATAATGGTTATATCAAACATTCTTATACCCCTCTGAGGAGGAGAGTATCAATGTTCAATAAAATGTTCACAGATACCTACAATTAATACCTGATACCTGCTACCAGATACCTGATACCAGATACCTGCTCTAGCTTCGCTTGGACCCCCATTCAGGTGGGCAAAAATAGTACGTTTTTCGCAAGGAAGTCAAGGTTTCACAAGGTAGCCATTGCCGTAGTCCTAGGTTGGCATGTACTTAGAAACTTTTTCAGCCTTGAGTTAAAAACGTTGCAGCAAAAATGGCATCTCATCTAAAGAAAAATGTGACTCAAACGTTATATATTACACATCGATCATTGCGCAGAAATTTTTATGACTCAGGTTTTTTGGGTCGACACAAATCTGACACGCACCTTAGCGTGTGACCAATTCTGTTTCAACTCACTGCGCTGAGCTGGTAAGTCGATTCTGACTCAGTCCAATTTCAGAAGTGAGTCGACTTAACTCATAAACACGGAGTCAGAATCGATTCCGACTCAGAATAACGACAAAGTATGTATAACTAAATACACATTTTCTTCAAGAGTATGCAACTTACAATGCATTTAACACGCGCATTGACGGGGAGGGGGGGTACCCACCCCCTCATGTTCTTTGGAGATAGAATAAAAAAACGTCAGGGCGTAGCACCGCCATACATGGCATGCCTTTTCTCTGATCATTTTACAACTTCTGGAAAAAATTTTGAGGTTAGTTCATCTCAGCTCAGGTCACCAGTGTAGGTCAAGTGACCTCACCTCAAGGCGCCCCGGTAACAGTTGGTAGAACGTTGGACCCCGGCCCGCTGCTCAGAAGCATGCAGTGGCAGTACATGTCCAGGCTTGGGATTAGTTACCCTGAGACGCTCCGGCGCTCAGTAGTTTACCCGACGTAGGTCGGCTGGCAACTGACTGGTGAGAGGGTGACCTGAGCGGGGCGGCCGTCCTTGTGCTTTGTGGGACGTTAAACTTCGGCTTCTAAATTTACCCTCCGTTGAGGGAATTGGTCGTTCGGGTGGTGGGGTGGTCGGGGTCTCCGTGACAAGTCCCTTTGATGACTTTAGAGAGACTCCGACTCCAGCAGCCGTACTAGGAACAACTTGAACAAAATGTATTTGAAAAAAGTTTAAGATAACATAAGTGAGCAGAGGGTGAACCTATCCAATCGAAACTCACATCGCATAATGGGCCCGCCGAGCTCTACAAAACACATTCCGGTATTTTTTATATCGACAACCTAAGGTCAGGTACGCGTAATGGCCTCTCCTTGGAAATAAATAGTGATGAAAATAGTTTAAACAGAATAAATTACTAATGGATAATGACACAGCATTTATTTTAACGATATTGGGTTCGCCTCGTCCCTGCATTTCTAATGATATGCATTTTAACATAATTCAATCTCGACCTGACCTCAAGTCAGGCCAAATCCTAGATTTGACCTGATTTGACATAGCAAGGTCATATTATATACCATTCGTTTCAGCTTGCTGCAAGGATTCCAATGGTCTACATAGTTTTGCTCTATATTTACTAGTTCATCGGAAGGACATGATAAGAGGAGCCAGAGGCAGCAGAAAGTAGGCTGGCTGTCGCAAACCCAATGTGAAATATGTCTCCTCCGTCACACGGAGCTGAAAACTGTAATCACATGCCTGTATGTTATTTCAAATATGCTGAACAGGGACGTTGGAACTATGTTCAAGTTGAGAGGGACGATCTAGCCGCTAAATGACTAAATCGAACTATGTTCAAGCTGGGGGGGACAGGGACGATCCAGCCGCTAAATGACTAAATCGAACTATGTTCAAGCTGGGGGGGCAGGGACGATCCAGTCGCTAAATGACTAAATCGAACTATGTTTAAGCTGGGGGGGCGGGCAGGGACGATCCAGCCGCTAAATGACTAAATGGAACTATGTTCAAGTTGGGGGGGCGGGCAGGGACGATCCAGCCGCTAAATGACTAAATGGAACTATGTTTAAGCTGGGGGGGCGGGCAGGGACGATCCAGCCGCTAAATGACTAAATGGAACTATGTTCAAGTTGGGGGGGCGGGCAGGGACGATCCAGCCGCTAAATGACTAAATGGAACTATGTTTAAGCTGGGGGGGCGGGCAGGGACGATCCAGCCGCTAAATGACTAAATGGAACTATGTTCAAGTTGGGGGGCGGGCAGGGACGATCCAGCCGCTAAATGACTAAATGGAACTATGTTTCAGCTGGGGGGGCGGGCAGGAACGATCCAGCCGCTAAATGACTAAATGGAACTATGTTCAAGTTGGGGGCAGGGACGATCCAGCCGCTAAATGACTAAATGGAACTATGTTCAAGTTGGGGGGGCGGGCAGGGACGATCCAGCCGCTAAATGACTAAATGGAACTATGTTTAAGCTGGGGGGGCGGGCAGGGACGATCCAGCCGCTAAATGACTAAATGGAACTATGTTCAAGTTGGGGGGCAGGGACGATCCAGCCGCTAAATGACTAAATGGAACTATGTTCAAGTTGGGGGGGCGGGCAGGGACGATCCAGCCGCTAAATGACTAAATGGAACTATGTTCAAGTTGGGGGGCAGGGACGATCCAGCCGCTAAATGACTAAATGGAACTATGTTCAAGTTGGGGGGGCGGGCAGGGACGTTCCAGCCGCTAAATGACTAAATGGAACTATGTTCAAGCTGGGGGGCGGGCAGGGACGATCCAGCCGCTAAATGACTAAATGGAACTATGTTCAAGTTGGGGGGCAGGGACGATCCAGCCGCTAAATGACTAAATGGAACTATGTTCAAGTTGGGGGGGACGATCCAGCCGCTAAATGACTAAATGGAACTATGTTTAAGCTGGGGGGGACAGGTACGATCCAGCCGCTAAATGACTAAATGGAACTATGTTCAAGTTGGGGGGGGACGATCCAGCCGCTAAATGACTAAATGGAACTATGTTCAAGTTGGGGGGGACGATCCAGCCGCTAAATGACTAAATGGAACTATGTTCAAGCTGGGGGGGCGGGCAGGGACGATCCAGCCGCTAAATGACTAAATGGAACTATGTTCAAGTTGGGGGGGCAGGGACGATCCAGCCGCTAAATGACTAAATGGAACTATGTTCAAGTTGGGGGGGGACGATCCAGCCGCTAAATGACTAAATGGAACTATGTTTAAGCTGGGGGGGGACAGGGACGATCCAGCCGCTAAATGACTAAATAGAACTATGTTCAAGTTGGGGGGGACGATCCAGCCACTAAATGACTAAATGGAACTATGTTCAAGTTGGGGGGGACGATCCAGCCGCTAAATGACTAAATGGAACTATGTTTAAGCTGGGGGGGCAGGGACGATCCAGCCGCTAAATGACTAAATGGAACTATGTTCAAGTTGGGGGGGACGATCCAGCCGCTAAATGACTAAATGGAACTATGTTCAAGTTGGGGGGGACGATCCAGCCGCTAAATGACTAAATGGAACTATGTTCAAGTTGGGGGGGACGATCCAGCCGCTAAATGACTAAATGGAACTATGCTCAAGTTGGGGGGGGACGATCCAGCCGCTAAATGACTAAATGGAACTATGTTCAAGTTGGGGGGGGACGATCCAGCCGCTAAATGACTAAATGGAACTATGTTTAAGCTGGGGGGCAGGGACGATCCAGCCGCTAAATGACTAAATGGAACTATGTTCAAGTTGGGGGGGACGATCCAGCCGCTAAATGACTAAATGGAACTATGTTCAAGTTGGGGGGGACGATCCAGCCGCTAAATGACTAAATCGAACTATGTTCAAGTTGGGGGGGACGATCCAGCCGCTTGGACGGGAGAACCCACATCAGCGAGCAAAAAAACCGAGTGTCAGATGTGACGGCCGGCAGGACTTAACTGGTTTGGTGAATCAAATTTCCACCTTGAAAGAGAGAGGTACGTTTCCAACAGACAAAAATGCTGAGAAAGGTTTTTGCTAATGGACACGTCCTCCCTGGTCGATATGCTAGAACTCCCAAGGGTGCTACCGGAATAAGCCAAACAAAGTTTTTGTTTGAGGTGCACGGACCAGTAAGACGAGAGACAGTTAAGTATATGTGTAGTAGGCATTTAGGAAAGAGGATAGGCTAAAAGTGAACTAGAGCATTTCTTTGAAATTGTTATCTACAAAGGCCATGTTGTGCAAAGTATTGTCTGGTTTGACAAGTTGGATATTAAATGTATATTCAAAAACAAGCACACGGACGCGTTTCGTAACTTCTTCAGCGTGTGTTTGAAGGGTATAATTATCCGTTGACGCATGAAGGTTTCTGAGAACTCACGTGGGCTAAACGTGGATAATATTTGCCAATATTTTTGATATCGCGAAATTCCCTCTCTTGGAATTTAGATTTTCTTTTATTCAATTAGGGCCGTTTCCAAAAACTTTCTTCTATTTTTGGGTAGACCTCTGTGGAGAATTTCTGCATTTTTCCAGTTTGGTAAGTGGTCAAATTGTTCGGAGTGTATTACAAATGAACTCGTGGTTTTATGATTTCTAAGGTCTGATTTGTGTTCGTAAATTCGTTTTTGCAGGCCGCGATACGTCTCCCCGTAGTAGAATCTTGTGCAGTTTGACATGGAATTTTGTAGACGATGCTGTTCTCATTGCTGTTTTTCGAATCTTGCTTCTTTTTTATGAGGTCTCCTATTTTCAAGCCTGTGCTTGCAATAAACCTAATATCTGCTTGTTTAAGTGTGCTTTCTAGTATTCCGTGTTGAGATGTTTTCGGTCCTACAATCCTTCTCAGTGGCGTTGCTCTTGTTTTTCTCGAGTTTCTAATCTTTTTTGCCTTCAAAAGACATCTCGCGATAAATGCTTTAGGGTATTTTAGTTTTAGAAACGACGAGAAAATGTGATTGATCCCTCTTCGAGGTATTCGTTGCTGCACAAACGGAGTGCACGATTATTGTTCTGCCCATAGTAAGCGAGTAAAATCCGGAGTAATCATTTGGTTTTTCCTCCGTGCACTCCGTTTGTGCAGCAACGGATACCTCGGAGAGGAGATCAATCACATTTTCTCGTCGTTTTTAAAACTAAAATACCCTAAAGCATTTATCGCGGGATGTCTTTTGAAGGCAAAAAAGATTAGAAACTCGAGAAAAACAAGAGCAACGCCACTGAGAAGTATTGTAGGACCGAAAACATCTCAATACGGAATACTAGAAAGCACACTTAAACAAGCAGATATTAGGTTTATTGCAAGCACAGGCTTGAAAATAGGAGACCTCATCAAAAAGAAGCAAAATTCGAAAAACAGCAATGAGAACAGCATCGTTTACAAAATTCCATGTCAAAACTGCACAAGATTCTACCACGGGGAGACGTATCGCGGCCTGCAAAAACGAATTTACGAACACAAATCAGACCTTAGAAATCATAAAACCACGAGTTCATTTGTAATACACTCCGAACAATTTGACCACTTACCAAACTGGAAAAATGCAGAAATTCTCCACAGAGGTCTACCCAAAAATAGAAGAAAGTTTTTGGAGTCGGCCCCAATTGAACAAAAATTCCAAGAGAGGAGATTTCGCAATATCAAAAATATTGGCAAATATTATCCACGTTTAGCCCACGTGAGTTCACAGAAACCTTCATGCGTCAACGGATAATTCTACCCTTCAAACACACGCTGAAGAAGTTACGAAACGCGTCCGTGTGCTTGATTTTGAATATGTATTTAATATCCAACCTGTCAGTGTGTTCCTTTACCTTTATCGTTCTGTCAAATGGCTCTTCAACAAAATTGTCTGGTTTACGAAGGTGTTTACTCATATGTGTGCTGTGTGCTTATCAGTGACGGATCTAGGATTTCGTTAAGGGGGGCAGGCTCGGGGGGGCGCCGAACCTGAGGGGCGCCAATTTACCACCCAAAAGGCGGCCGGTGTCAAAGGAAAAAACGCGTTTAAAAAACAACTTGTAAATGCTTATTTCATGAGAGCTTCCTTTTAGTGAGGACATGTTCACGTTTACCATCAAACATATTTCGGGCCAGCTAACGACTGGTACCGTGGTAGAAAATGCTGAAAGCACCCACTGACACTAACTGAAGCATGATGAGCAAATAATACAGTTATCTTCGGTCATGGCGAAAACTGAGGTGTCGTATCCACCACCTCTACTTATCACAGTTTTCTTGGCTAACGGCTCCATACTGAAATACCCGATTGACGCTAACCTGAGCCTCATAGGCCGCAGAGCCTCTACAAGCCTGGGCCCCTGAGTTTTTTTGGTGAATTCCCTGAGTTTATATCGAGTCCCCTCAGCTGATTTGGGGCCGCTTTAAATAACCAGGCCCTCACACTGAACTTGAAACCTATATGTCACCGCTGAAGCCTATTGAGCTTTTCGGGGCCCCTTTATTGGTATAGGGCCCCCTCAACAGGTCCTGGGCCCTCTGAGCTAAAAGTTGGAGCTCTGAGCTCTGAGCCCCAAGCTGGATTAGTGTCCCTTAAACTGGTCAGGATCCCTTGGGTTGGTATCGTTTTCGTTTAACTTATATAGGTCCCTTCACCTTGTTTGGGGCCCGTTGTGCGTATCTGGGCACTAGTTCGTCGAGGCACCCAGCTAGTCTGGCCCTATTAGTTTTATGGGCCTTCTGAGCTGCTTCAGGGTCCCCTCAGAGTGTCTGGGCCCCATGAGTTGAAATTTTGACCCCAGGGTTAGTTTTGGGTCCCTGAGCTTATCTAGAAACCGTTTAAATAGGTAGGCACCCCACGCTGGTCTTGAGAACCCTATGTTGGCACTGAGGTCAAATGAGCTCGTCGGGGGCCCTTATCTGGGCCCCCTTAACTGGCCCGGGCCCCTCAGCTGATTTTGGAGACCCAAAATCCCTCCTACCGGATTCCACCCACGCAAGATTTCCTGACTCCCTGAGACGAGCCATTGGGGATTTTTCCCGCGACCAGCTCTGGGGTCCCTCCCCCGAGACAAAGCTTGCAACATACCTCTTCACAAGCCCAATAGCAGCACAACTTTAATCATTTTCCCCAAAAACACAGGGATACATGCGGATTAAAACTATTCAATATGCATATTTATTGGCTTGTAATCACGATCAAAACATATCAGTATCAAAATGAAGCCTCTATCGCCATTTCCTGCGAAATCATTAGCACTCGCCCCCGTGGGCCTCTGAGCCACCTTCGACTTCGACTGGGTGGAAATGTTCAAACGCCCCCTTGAGCTCGGCTCCTATGCGGGATAGGAAAAACACGCAAGGACTGCTGGATAGCTCATAAAAAATTCATAAAAAAGCTACATCGGTCACTTTTTGGCTCAGGTCAATATTGAGAACATGACAGGTCAAAGAAGGTGGTATGTTAGAGAACAGTTTCTGGGCTCTAGCGTCTGACAGAGTTGAGCTAGAATCTTTTTAGGCACAATTCGCTTCCTCTCGTTACGGCGAATCATCAAATAATGTATAATATGGCTATACTAGGCCAATACATAAAAATGACCTGACCTAAGGCTAGGTCAAGGTCACCATCTAGCCTAGCATAGTCAATATGCATATCAAGCAGCTCACAATAGAAATCCAAAAATGGTATCAAAATACGAGTTTTATCAACATTTCCTGCAAAGCAATTGACCCAAGTCTTAAAACCTGCTTAGGAAAGCCCCAGATGAACTTCTCAGAGGTAACATGTCTAAACTTGCAACATGAACCGATAAAGGGCCTAGGATACTATGATTTGGGGAATCCGAAGGTATTCCAAGCGGCGTCTGCAGACATAGAGCAATGTTTCGGCAAATTTCCGTTTTCCCCATGCATTTCCAATGGAGAGGTCATGATTCGTACCTGTCCCTAGCACATCGATGGGAAAAATCCCGGAATAAATGTATTAGTACTTTTTGGGCCCATTATATGGTATAAGTTTGAATTCTTTGAATTCGATGAATTCATCCTTTTCTTACTTATGCTGACTTAAACATTTTTGGAGGTGAGGTCACTTGACCTGCACTGGTGACCTTACCTGAGATGATGCAACCTTAAAATTTCAGGGAAAGTTGCGGAATTGATCAATGGTAAGGTGTGACAAGTACTGTGTCGCTTCGCGCCGACGTTTTCTGGCGCCACTGGAAGACCCCGAGGGGTGTTCAAACACCCCCAAAGGGCCGAGGGTTAATATAAGTATCAAAACCTGCTGAGCATGCTCGGTAGAGAGGGGTCCGGCGTCAACGCACGGTGGAGAGGGCCTGAAAGTGCCCCCTCCCCGCTGAGATCGCGGAAACAAAGATGGGTAGAAAACTCGCGCTCGGGGTTTGTGTAGGCGTTAGCGACCTACATGATATAAAAGTTTCATTGATCTACCTCAATATCTTCAGCGTCAAACGGGGTCATAACCGAAGGCAGTTGTCAATGGTCAAAATCGCTATGCTTTAGCATGGTGATTTTCCACCGAAAATCGACTGAGCTATATCTCCAGGGGGGTGACTTCCTGTTTGTGTCGGAAATAACCGCAACTTGATTCCAGCCCAAACGGCTCGTACGATTTTGGTGTTTTTTTCTAGAGTTGGGGTTCTGGTGCTGGCCTACCTTGTGGTGTGGGTCACCACCCCAGGAAATCTTCGAGGCACGTGCAATCTGCACGTGAAATTTCACGTGATAAGTCTACGGGAAAAATCGACAATTTAGATATCCAAAATGTTCTCAAAAATAGCTCTAACGATTCTGTTTAAACTTCTTGAGGTGTTAGTGGGCACCCTTGGGTACTACCGGGTATGGGTGGTGTATCTAGGAAAAGTTCGAGTCACGCGGTGTATGACCTTTAAAATGACCTTGCAGCCCAAAAATCTCGATTTGCCCCCTTGAGGGGGCCCTGGTGCACTACCGGTGTCACATTGAGCAAATAAGTGCATGCATGTGTGGTAAGAAGGTCCGGGGGCAACTGGTGGGTGCTTATTTGACATCATTACGTTGGCTGGGGATCCTCGGCTGCGAAAAACCTTTTAAAAATATTTTTCCTCTTGGGTCAGATGTGTGCCCCCTATAGCACCCAGAGCTTTCCAGATAAGGCCAAACTGACACCTGCAGTGCAACTGTCGCCGGTAGGGTACCATGCCCACCCGACACTTCTTTCGATCAAGGTTCCCTATTAAGGTTTTTTTAGAGATTTTATTAATTTCTGGAGATTTTTCAATTTTTTGAGTTAACAAACCCATGGCAGCTACCCTATAAGAACTGTTTTGATAAAACCCGCATCGATGGTAGCCAAGGGGGTTATGTTTCATATGATACTACTTTGACCCGTCTCGATGACCCCTGGCGCGTGCCAAGTGACCTTGAGTGCGGACTGGAACTCGTTCAAAACTAGGATTTAGCACAGTATAAGGCTGCTGATGGTGTAGATACCCGCTTTAAGTCCTAAAACCACGATTATAGGTACTATCTGATTGAGTTATAGGGTAAAGGTGAGTAATGGCGCCCTCCCGTACGCACAGGCACTCCCAGTTTGAAGATTCCCTATGAATTAGTGTTAAGGCTATGGGATCCTTGCCTTCTACCGTATGGGAACGTTTTATATGAAACCCGCCTCGATTGTAGCCAGGGGGATTATAGGCTAGATGAAATCACTTTGAACCATCTGGATAACCCCTGGCGCGTGCCACTTGACCTTGAGGGGGACCGACACCCCCTCTAAAATTGGGTTTTAAGACACTATAAGGCTGCTGGTGGTGCATATAGTCTCCTTAAGTCTTAAAACAAATATTATTTGTACCGTCTGATTTAGTAATAGGATAACAGGCGCAAACGATGCCCTCCCGTACACATGGGCACCCCCAGTTTGAAGATACCCTATGAATTAGTGTTAAGGCTACGGAAGACCAATAATGCTATCATGGGCAAACAAATGAAGCTAGGCTTACCTTTTTCGAGGATGTTGACCCAGGCTGGCCACTGCACCTTTCTAAGTCAGCCAATTTGTGACCTGCGCACTGCGCATGCGCATTAGCTGCATAACGTCTCAGGCCCTATATCGGGAACTAATAGACCGATTGGGCTGAAATTTGGCATGTTGATGTTAATTGATGAACTGAAGTCAGCATGGTTCAAGTTTTGCACGTGTAGACTTTGGAAAACTAATTCATCGGGGGCCTTCCGCTCCAAAGATGCATTTTTTTAATTTTTCTTATTGGAACTTCAGGGTATGTTCTGGACTTCGATCATCGAGGTGGAAGTTCTGCATGTGCAGACGTCACGTGACCAGTGTCTATCGAGGTTCTTCCATTCCGGAGACGCAAAACACTGCTTTCGCTTAAAAAGTGCTCGAACAATCGCCTTCGGTTCCGCGATGCCCCCAAAGGCGTCGCCCCCACGTAAAGGCCAAAATCGGGCCGTATTGAAGACATATCGGGAAATGCCGTGATTATGTGGGAAAGGGGCACGAATACTCAAGAACAGGGCTGAGGCCAAAAGGGAAGGCCCTAAACAATGTCTCTTAAATTTTGGGGTCAAGGTCCTTCAAGGTCATTGACCTATTACGTCACAACCCAACATATTATGCCTAATGTACGCTATAGCTAGCGCTTTGCCCAACCTTACTAATGACCTTTGATCAAGCCCTGATCATCAATACCAGTGACCTTTGAAATTGACCTGTGAACTTGATCTAAACACTGAATAACCTTTACAATGATGTAATAACATACGTCATAATATGTGTCACAACTTTATGCAACGTCATGTCCGGGCTGTCCAGGAGTACCTGTGCTCATCAGGGACACCTATGCTCTCTGGGGGGCCTTTGCTTCGATGATGGACCTGTGCCACACATGGGCGCCTTTGCTCCCCAATGGAGAGCAAACTAGCTATCCAGGGGCATCTTTGCTCTTCCGGGGGCGCCTTTGATGCCCAGTGCCCCAGGCGTGCTCTTTCTTATCCAGGTGCACCTTGGTATTGATGGGCGTATTTTTACTCAAGGTAACCTATACTACCCAGTCGCGCCTACCCTATGCAAGGGGCGTTTAGGCTATCCAGGGGGCGGAAATTTGCTATCCATAGGGCGCCCTTATGCTCTCCATGGGCACCTCATTCAGAGGGTGCTTTTGATATTCAGGGGCGCTTTTCCTATTAGCAGGGTACCGGTGTCATCTTGGGGCTATTCTTATCAAGGGACGATGCTGTTATTCAGGAACACCTACACTACTTTCGAGGGTCGCCTTTGCTACCCAGAGGCGCCTTTACTTCTTAGGAAGTCTGGCGCCCGTGCTTTAAGGAGTGCTTTGGCATCGATTGATTGCTCTATTATTGGGCTTAGATGCGCGTGAACCTTGATGTCATGTAGCGCCCATATTGTTGCTAAGGAATGCTTATGCTATCAAAGGGCGCTTTTACTATCCAGGGCCGCTGTTTTATTCAAGGCAGTCTGTTCTATCCACGGCATCTGATATTTCGGAAGCGGTGCCTAGGTTATTCAGGAGGCGGCTTTTTCTCCACAGGGGCGCTCTATTGCTTGCCAGGGGCGCCTTATTCGGGGGCGCCTTCACTGCCTAGGGGTGTCTTTCTACCCAGGGGCGCATATGCTCTCTAGGTGTATTTTGCAATCACAGACATGATTGAAATACATGTCCCTATATTATACTGGGGTGCTTTTTGTCCCCAGTGAGACGCTATTTTCTTTCCGGGCTCCGCTTTATCTAAGGGCGCCTATGCTGTCCAGAGAAACTTTGTTATCTAGGGTTGCCTTCGCTGTTCAGGGGCGCCTTTGCTACCCAAAGGGCGCCTTTTACTTTCCCGGAGTACCTATTTCCATCTAAGGGGCGCTTATGCTATCTTGGAGCGCCTTTGCAAACCTGGGGCGCACTTTTCTATCCAGGGGAGCCTTTGCAGTTGAGGGACGCCTCTGCAATCCAGGAGGAGCCTAAAATAGACGGAGAATAAAAGTTCTGAAATGAGGCGCTCAAACACCGAAAGAAGGTGTCCAGTTATCAGGAAGAGGCGCTCATCTGCTGAGCGGGGAGGACTGCTGGTTGGTGAGGCCAGTGTTCTCGGAAGTGGGACGCACATACTGAAAAAGGCACCCGGTTGCAGCGATGGAGCAGTAAGCCTTCAATTAGAGGTTAATGAAATGTGGTTAAAGGCGGTCCATGCTCAAATTGAGCGCTCGAGCACTGTGACAGAGCGCCCGACTGTCGGACAGGTGTGCCAAACCATAGACAGTAGGGTAGTTGAAGATGGAAAGGGACACCTACGATATCCTGGGGGCGCCTGTACTCTCAGGTGAGGCGCTTGTTTTCTTTCTCAGGCGCCTAGTTTATCCATGGGCGCCTATGCTGTCCAGATCATTTATTTCAAGAAGGGTTACCTTTGCTGTCCAGGGGCGCCTTTGCTATCCAAGGGCGCGTATGATATCGGTAGGGTGATTTATCCAGGGGGCGCCTAGGCTGCCCAAGGGCGCCGTCCTAACCAAGGGCCGCCTTTTGCTTTCCTGAAGTGACTATTTCTATCTAAGAGGCGCATATATTATCTATGAGCGCCTTTGATATACGGAGACATCTTTTTATCCAGGGGCACCTTTGCTCTTGAGGGGCGCTGCTCCAATCCAGGGCAGCTGAAGATGGATAAGGGACATCTATGTTATACAGGGGGAGCCTGTACTTTCCAATGGGGCGGTCATTTTCCTTCTCATGCACCTAGTTTATCCAGGGGGCGCCTTTACTATCAAAGGGGTGCCTTTCTAGGGGCGCCTTTGCTATCCAGGGGCGCCTTTGCTGTCCTAAGTACTTGTGTTATCCAGGGTTGTCTTTGCTGTCCAGCGGCGCCCTTTCCATCCAAAAGTGCATATGATATCTGTAGGGCGCTTTATCCAGTGGGTGCCTAGGCTATCAAAGGACGCCTCTTCTATCCAAGGGTTGCATTTATTTTCCTGAAGTGCCCATTTCTATCTAAGGGGTACCTATGTTACCCAGATTTGCCTTCGCTGTCCAGGGGCGCCTTTGCTATCCAAGAGCACCTTTCCTAACCAAGGGGCGCATTTTGCTTTCCTGGAGCGCCTATTTCTATCTAAGGGACGCATATGTTATCTAGGAGTGCCTTTGATACCCGGAGGCGGATTTTTGTCCAGTGGCGCCTTTGCTCTTGAGGGGCGCTGCTCCAATCCAGGGCAGCTGAAGATGGATAAGAGACATCTATGTTATATAGGGGAGCCTGTACTTCCCAGTGGGGCGCTCGTTTTCCTTCTCAGGCACCTAGTTCATCCACGGGGCGCCCAGGCTATCCAAAGGAGCCTTTTCTATCGAAGGGGTGCCTTTCTAGGGGTGTCTTTGCTATCCAGGGTTGTCTTTGCTGTCCAGGGGCGCCTTTGCTATCCAAGGGTGCATTTGCTGTCCAAAGCACTTGTGTTATCTAGGGTTGTCTTTGCTGTTCAGGGGCGCCTTTGCTATCCAAGGGTGCATATGACATCTGTAGGGCGCTTTTTCCTGTAGGCGCCTAAGCTATCAAAAGGCGCCTTTTTCTACCCAAGGGGTGCATTTTTTTCTAAAGCGCCTATTTCTATTTAAGGGGCGCCTATGCTGTCCAGGGCACCTATGTATTTACCTTTGCTGCCCAGGGGCGCTTTTCCTAGCCAAAGGCGCATATGATATCTGTAGGGCGCTTCATCCAGGGGGAGCCTAGGCTACCCAGGGGAGCATTAGTTCCCCCATGGCGTAATCTGGCTATCCAGTGGCGCCTTTTCTTTGCCGGGGCGCTTTTGATAGGTTTCTAAATTTCATCTCCAACATTTAAATTGGCCGCAAAAGACCAGTAAAGGCGTCTAGTGTTTGGGCAGGGGCGCTTTGCCATGGTTTTAAGGAATATGTGTTAATTCAAGTGGAATAAGTGATATCTACCACATTGGCGCACGAAATGGGTACAGGCGCGCCTATCATATCGGGCGCCTTCGGCGCCCGATATGAGCTACGCTATGCTAAGGCGCTTTGGAGCTAAGGGGGGCGGGCCCCTGGGCCCCCTTGGATCTGTCACTGGTGCTTATAATTGAGGGCTGAAAAGTCGTGTCTTATGGAGCCCTCAATAATATACATCTACATCATGATTTATGAATCACTCGATCGCTTTGCCATATGACCCTGGCAGTTGGTGCGTCGATAAGCCCTAACAAATATCATCATTGCACTAGCTTACTTTCGGGGAAACAGGTTTGCCGCAGCTTCTTGGTTTTTGGGGTTGAATTGATTTCCTCCGTCTGGTTAGGGGTTGCGATTATGATTTCCTCGCACCATGGTAATCTCACGATGCACAACAATTGACTAACAGAATCAAGGGACTCACTGTAACCTCAGCCCGCGGCCTCGGCTAATGCCGTCCAGGCACAGGAGAACCACATGCCAAAGTGTTGAAAGCAGAGCATGTCCATTTTCATAAGTTTAGCTTCATGGGGATGCATATTGATCAGATAGGAAAAGTTTAAAGAACATTAAGTTTCTCCCTTCTTGGAGTGTTCTCAGTTCACCTTAAAATATATTAAGAACTTTTAATCTAATAATCAATCTATTATTATATATAAATATTTAACCTTTGAAGACCTTTTAGGACAAAAGATAACGTTCTTAATGCAGGAATGTTGAACCAGTGTTGAATACCCACAAATTATCATAAGTTCTCAGAGCTGCCCAGGGGGTTGTGAGCAGGGATGCAGAGCCGGAGCCGGAGCCGGAGCCGAGCCGGTCGGAGCCGACCATTTTGCCCGGAGCCGGAGCCGGAGCCACCGAAACACTTTTGATCGGAGCCGGAGCCGGAGCCGTCAGAAAGGGTCCGGCTCCGGCTCCCAAAGAGCTCTAAAATTACCAAAAATCAAACGTGAAATGGTCACATTTTACCTCGTGAGATGTCGCATGGAAACACCCTTATTCACCTGAAATATTACATTTTCGCAATATGTTATGTATATCGAGATTAATGAAATATTGCAACCAGGGTGTTCCGTAGACGGTCTCACTCTCGGGCAGGTAATGCGCCCCCGGCCATTTAGCATGGGCAGAAATTGGCAACAAATGAAAGCATTGACGGACACTGGCGGATCCATGAGGGGGAGCAAAAAAGGCATTTGCCCCCCAAACTGCCCAATTTTTGGCGATTTTCTTAAAAAAACCATATGTTTTTCACGATTTACCCCATACCGTCGGCCTGCATCCGCCCCTGTTGACAGACGCAGGGGTATGCCATTCCGGTCATGCCCCTCCCCCACCCAAAGCCCTGGAAGGGGGCAGACTATCTTTTGGCCCCCCAAAGGCCGAAGAAATTGTTTGAGAAAGGTGTTTACACTAGGTTTGTTGAGCAATAAAATCTTTGCTCCCACCTCCCCATAGTGAGCGAACCAGCTGCTGGGCCCTGGGCAGTAGGGTGGTTGGTTCCGATTTTTCTCGAAAAGGAATTATGCCATCAGCCTATCTTATGTGTTTTGCGATGTTGAACACTGTTAACTTAGGGTCGTTCAAACAAAATTTTATTTTCTTTTCAGACTCGAAGCCACTTTTTGCCATTATATATTCAATTCTGATTTCAATGAGCTACATTCCAAGCGTCTACGACAGCGGGAAAGATCGCCTCAAAATGGTTAAAGATTTCATGTTTCGGGCGCTATTGGCCGCCCGGCGTTGCAGTCTCCCCTTGTTAAATTGGGGTATAAGGGGTGCATAACCTACCAGTAAAGACAGCGTGGCATGTGCGTGTGTATAAGAGCGGTAGATGGGATTTAACATGCAGGCATTTACTTGTCAGATGTATATGTAGCGCAATACAAATACATGTTATTCCACAAAAGACCTGAAATTAAATGATTCAGCACCCTTGTACTCTAAATCCCGACAGAACATGAATGCCTTCCGGAGGCGAACCTTTCTCTAGTAACTATCGCTGGAGAACGTCGTGAGGCAGGTGCTTCTCCATATTCTTCTGCGAACTATTTAAGAGCTCTGGTACTGATAAAAGAAGGTACTGTTTCATATTTTTATCCTTTAGGTGGCTCACAAAATCTTCCACCAGCTTCACTCCACGTTCTGTGGGACCGTTCACGACAGTAAGTTCTGGAATACCTTGAAACAGGGAAAGCTATACCAGCTTCTCAACGGAGCCATTTCTGGTCAGAATATTTCAGATTCAGGCAATCGAATACCAGCCAGCTGTCAGGAGTAACAAGCTGGCTGAGGCTTAGTACCGACCATTTACAGAGCTCTTCATAGCCTCTATCGGAAACTTAAGCCTGCCCTAGTCAAATGTGAATCGTTTGCTATTTTGGCCAATTGTTGTGCGACTGGCTCCTTACCTCCACGATGGTGGTTCTCACCAGCGCGACAGAATATAACTTTCTGTGCACAGATACCACAGCTGATGACAAATTGACTTCAGCACATTCAGGGCGATTTCTATATTAACTTAATGAAATCACTGCATTGCATTTTATGGATAGCTTTGAGGCTCATAGAAGGCTCTAAAGCTGACTATTCGCGACGGAGGACCCCAAATGCATGGTTTAGAACCACTTATAAGGAAAGCCGCGAACTGTTTCGGAGTCTGAGTGGCTCAGTCGGTTAGCGCTTGCGCTTGGCTTGGCCAATGACATTCATTATGTGCTGGGTGTCGTGGGTTCGAGCCCACCCAGGGGCAGAACCTGGCGCCCTGCTCTAGCCCGAGCTAATTCTTTCCCTCTCTCCTCTGACGACATATGACCTGAGCAGTTGATGCGTTGTTAAACTCCAAAAATTATAATATTCTGTCTTTAACTATCTTCTGGAATGATGAACGGAATCTGACACAGTAGTAGCACGCACTTCATACCATAAATGTCCTATATTCCATAATATGGCTCGCTGGTGAGCTCCGGGTCTTCTAAACAGACAGTTGTTGGAGACAACCCCTCCTGACAGCCACACGTAAACCAGCTTGCGCAATTCGAGATAATACTCCGATATTGTGTAGAGGCGCTGAAGTCAATGTGCAAACGCAACTGTTACTTGTGACTAGAAAGTTATAATCTGCTTCGCAAATAAGAATCACAAGATAAAACCATATGTGTACACTTCTGCAGACGAAATCGATACTGTCCAGAGATCAATCTCCATCTATACGGCAAAAGAATACCCGTGGCCACAGAGGCGAAGTTCCTAGGCGTTACATTTGACAAACGTCTTACCTACCTCCCCCACATTTGCGATGTTAGGAACAAGTGTATGAAACGCATTAACATTCTCAAAATGGTATCACGCACTTCGTATGGCGCTGACAGGTCCTCACTTTTACGCCTTTTTCACGCCCTCATCAGGTCTGTTCTGGACTACTCATGCATTGCTTACGATGGAGCGCTAACCAGCGTCAAGCAGCCGCTGGACGCGGTAGATTATGCATGCATCCGAGTGGCGACAGGCGCATTTCGCACATCTCGTAGAGCGAGTTTACTCGTAGACGTAAATGAGCCCCCTCTGGACCTCAGACGCAAGCGACTTACATTGTTGTACGCCAGTAAAATGAAGCAGTACCCAAAACACCCCACACACAAATGGTTATTTGATCCAACCGTGACAGACCTGTTCTCATCTACCCGCCCGAGTTCCTCCCAGGCATTGTGTATGCGAGTGTTGCGGTGGTTAGACGGGTCCGGAATATCGTTAAGAAATGTCGCAAAGATACGACCACAGAAATTTGAGCCCTGGCGCAACGTATCCATCAAATGTGACCAAGAGCTTCTCGCACTAAGGAAGTCTACGACCCAACCAACGATATTGCAGCAATCCGCACTTGAAAAGATTGCATCATACACAGGTTACTCTGTCTTCTATACCGACGGCTCCAAAAGCATATCAGGTGCTGGATGTGCCTTCGTGGGGAGAGACGTAAGTCGAAGTTTCAGCCTCCCGACATCGGTATCCGTTTTTACCACCGAACTATGTGCTATTATCCAAGTCTTACGACACATTCTCCGAGATCCTGATGGACAATTTTTAATCGTTACAGACTCCGCTAGTTCCCTAGCTGCACTCCAGTCTAGTCATCCCCCAAAATCCTGGCTGGTGCCCACCATCCGGAGGCTTCTGAATACGGCTTCTTCTACTGGGGCCAGGATACAGTTTTTATGGGTCCCTAGTCATGTGGGAATACCCGGTAACGAGAGAGCTGATTTAGCTGCCAGATCGGCGTCTGAGACTGCACGAGTTGGGGCATTTAGAGTTCCAGCATCTGATGTAAAGGCACAGATTAACAGTCTCCTCAAAACTGAGTGGCAAACCAAATGGGATAGTGAGTCGGCCTGCGCCTTAAAACAACTCAAGCCAACCATAGAACCATGGGAGTCGAGTAACAGGAGGAGTAGGAGGGAGGAGGTCTGCCTCGCACGACTTCGCATTGGTCACACATTTGCAACCCATGGACATTTCTTTTCTGCTACAGAACCAAGCCGGTGTAGCCACTGTCGAAGCAGGCTTACTGTACAGCATGTACTAACTGACATAGGATGTAACGGACTGAGAACTCTACGTGCTCGATTCTTTCCACCGATGTCCCTTGCAAATTTGATAGGAGACAGACCAGCTGTTGAGTTCTCAATAGTCTTATTATATTTGACAGAGATCGGATTTGATACTGTATATAATCCTCACCGAGTGACACAAGCGCAACAGAACTAAGCATGTATAAATGAAGTAGCTCTGCTTTTAGCTATCTTCACATAGGATAACATTGAAGACTTGGATTTTAAGGATTGATTAAATTGTATAGTCAGGCGCGCTAAATGGCCCTGGCAGCTGAAGCGCCCTTAAACTCCAACACACACACATGCTAAAGGTAAAAAGGCAGTGATACAGTACCTGGCCTAAACAGCAAAAACATTCACCTTTCAGTTAGGTAGGCTAAAGTTTCCGACAGAGGCTATGAAGAGCTCGGCTCGATACCAAGCCTCTCCCAATTTCTCATTCCTGAAAGCTGGATGGTATTCGAGCGCCTGAATCTGAAAGATTCTAACATGAAATGGCTCCGTTGAGAAGCTGGTGACTGGTATAGCTTCCCCCCGTTTCAAGGTATTCCAGAACTTACTGTCGTGAATGGTCCCACAGAACGTGGTGTGAAGCTGGTGGAAGATTTCGTGAGCCACCTAAAGGGTAAAAATATGAAACAGGATCTTCTTTTATCAGTACCAGAGCTCTTAAATAGTTCGCAGGAGAATAGGGAGAAGCATCTGCCTCACGACGTTCTCCAGCGTTAGTTACTAGAGAAAGGTTCGCCTCCGGAAGGCATTCCTGTTCTGTCGGGATTTAGAGTACTAGGGTGCTGAATAATTTAATTTCAGGTCTTTTGTGGAATAACATGTATTTGTATTGCGCTGCAAATACATCTGACAAGTAGATGCCTGCATGTTAAATCCCATCTACCGCTCTTATACGCACGCACATGCCAGGCTGTCTTTACTGGTAGGTTATGCACCCCTTTCATCCCAATTTAACAAGGGGAGACTGCAACGCCGGGTGGCCAATTGCGCCCGAAACATGAAATCTTTAACCGTGTCGAGGCGATCTTTCCCGCTGTCGTAGACGCTTGGAATGTGGCTCATTGAAATTAGAATTGAATATATAATGGGAAAAAAGTGGGTTCGAATCTGAAAAAAATTTGAACGACCCTGCTGTTAGCTCATCGAGGTTTTTCTTTGCAGGCTGTCCAAGTTTTACTTGATCGTTGTATCTTTAATTTTTATGTGGGTTTGCGGGCATGTCTGACCCATATTTCTGTTTGCCATAACAGTGCAGTGCAGTTTGCCATACGACTGCACTGCAGTGTAGGTTGGTCCAGTTTTGAGGTTCACTGGCCTTTGGCATCTGGTCAAGAACGTTCGTTCATCCAGTCGCCATTTTTCATTCGTACAAATACATAGTCACTTCGTATCTGATGGGCTTTCACGCCCTTGAGAACGTTTCGATCACACTTTGGATATAGGTACATTACCGGAGCCGGAGCCGGAGCCGGTCGGAGCCGACTATTTTTCCCGGAGCCGGAGCCGGAGCCGTTAGGACACTTGAACCCGGAGCCGGAGCCGGAGTCGAAATCATAACCCCGGACCGGAGCCGGAGCCGGAGCCGTCCAAAATTGTCTCGGCTCCGCATCCCTGGTTGTGAGGCGGTGTTGGCGTGGTGTTGGGTGTTGTGTCGTCGACCGGGAGAGAGGGAGGGGGGAAGCGATGTTAGCCGTGGGGGGGGCGCTAATTTGTATTTTTAGTCCCCCACAGATTTGTTTGTAGGAAGGCTAAGCCCATTCTGCCCCCCTGGGTCCGCCAGCGTGCCTGGCATGCGTCCAGTGTACCTACATGCTCCAGAGAAATAGTAAAATGTACAGTTTCCCCGCACAAACTGCCATGCCTATTGCTAAGGTCAGCTGCAGGGGTCAAAAAAGTTGCTGGCGTGTCACCATTTGAAATTCCACATCACGAATATGTCACCAAACTAAAAATGCTACCAAAACCCTTATTTCTTTGACTTCCCTTTTATTTTTGTTTCAAATAAACCAGCTAAAGTCGATTATCAACGTTACGAAGGTCAGCAATAGCAGGACGGATCCAGGAATACCAAAGGGGCCACAGGGGCAGGAAACTTGGGACCGCAAAAATATTCATTAAAAACGACATATATATATATATATATATATATATATATATATATATGTATATATATATATATAATATTTCAAAGATTAAAAAAACCTAACTTCCGTTTTGGGAGGCGACTTTATGAACTCTGGTGGGTCACAAGGCTATGCACCGGCGCTAAATACGCTGAGGTCCGCTCAACATTGGGTTGGATCTCCACAAATACAGGGATTGACCAAATGTCCGCTAGGATCAGTGATTAGGACCATCCCGAATCGCTTAAAATATTCTGTGACCTGTTTGAATAAAGAGTCACCTATTGCTCCCAAGCAAAGACGGAGTCTGCAGCCACAGAGGGCCGATAACAAAGGGGTAACCGCAAGCAAGGCAGAGGCCGACTGTAGTCAGGCCTAGGTAGACCATGGGGAGGGGGCATGAATGTTAGAAGTAGGGGACTGGCTTCGGTCACAATATGTCTGAGATTATCGTGAGGGACCTGGTCGCAAACACATAGGTCGCAAGTGGACCACAGGGGTCCAGAAGCACTTCAGGGGGTCGGATAGTAACAGGAGGTCCGGGTGAACCGCAAAGGGCCCGGCTGGACCCACTGAGGGCCCGGGAAGATAACAGGGCAATTATCTGCATCTGCGGAGAATGGGGCCCGGCTTTGGCAGCAGTGGGCTGGGGGTAATTCGGAGGAGCCCGGTCGCACACTCAGATGTTCCAATTGGACTAAAGGGCGCCCGGAAGCATGTCAGGCTGCCCGGATAGCCACAGGAGGCCCAGCTCAACCGCTGGGGGCCCGGCTTCTACCACAGGGAGCCCGAGTGGAAAACAGGGAAATTATCTGCAACTGCTGAGAATAGGGGCCCGATTTCGGGCAGCAGTGGGCCTGGGATAATTGCGAGGGCCCCGGTCGCAGACTCAGAGGTTCCGAGTGAACCAAAGGAGGCCCAGAAGCTTTTCAGGGGCCCAGTGTAGAGACCAGTGTAGCTCAGGGGTAACGCGCCTGCCTTCTGAGATAAGGGTCTCGCGTTCAAATCCCGGGACCCGCTGGGCGCAGGGTTGGCTCTCACGCTTAACCGTAGCCTTGTCCTGGCAATGACTGCCAACCGCCTTGTGCGGCACGGTGGGACATAGAGAAACAGTCATCAATTCCCGGAATTTTTCCGCATATGCGGGGAATTGGGCAGTAGCTTCTGATGTTGGCAAAGGCCAGGAGCCGAAAAGTAAAAAAGGAACCACTCGGGGAGCCTCCGAGGCCAAAAGCTGGAGACCCGGAAACCAGCATTAGGGAGGGGGGGGGGTTGCGACAGCAACCCTCGGAGATCCAACACGACAACCATTCGGAGCCCTGAGATCGATTTCAGAGGCCCCGAAATACATTAAAATGGGCCCCTAGACCTGAATTCGGGTGACATTTGGAACAGGGGCAACATAATACTTGGATGAGGATTCTTACGCAGTTGGCTTTCAGACAATTATCAATTTTCCGCCGTGCGCCATACTAGAACATTTATGCAGCGTTAGAAATCCATGGAATTTTTGTGCATTTTCGTAAATACTAAGTAAATACGCTTCCCTTATAGATTTTTTTATTTTTCCTTGATAATTCTGCAACACTTTCCACTGAACAATTTTCGAATCAAAGAATATTTTTATCAATCCTTAACACTGTTGGAAGTTTTCCACGATTTCAAAGTAGTCCCATCTTACGTTACGAATTTTTGCACACTTTATACCCAAAAATCTAGGGGAAACGTAGAGGGCTTCGACTGGTTCGTCCTGTGTGTTTTGATGACGATGCCACCGCTCTGTTCTGTATGCATCTTTGCGTATGTATTCTGGAGTGGTAAATTTACCCATATGGCCGGAGCTTCCAAATTTTACGCTGTGGTTTCTGGGCGTAAATCAACTTTTATTTCCCCTGATTTCGAAGCCTGCGGGGCCTAGCTAAAGCCGCAGGGCTCACCCTGTGGTGGCCCAGCGGCTGCGGCGGGAGGCGTTTCTTTCCAGTGCTTAAGGTCAGCCCAAGGGGGTGGGGCCGATCGCTCTCCACTTTGGATACGCCCCTGGAAATCAGGACCACACATAGGATAAATTTTGCATTTTATCGTTCATGCATGAAAGTCAAGCCAGGGGTAACGCAGCTACACAGCTGACCGAAAGATCCTAGGGTAAGCGGAAGCTAAAGCTGCGGACAGTGGCTAATGGCTACAACCGCGAAGTGACAGAGTTCGCAGCTGCAGCATGGCTCCCCGCGGCCACTGTCGACACCATCGATAGGGAGCTGCGCGCTGTGGCTCGCACGATCCCAGCATGCCCGCAGCCAACTTCGACGGAGCCCTCATGGCGGGGGCAGGTGGCGCGACCAGGATTTGGCTTGGAGCCTAACCTTCAGAATGGACCCTTTATAGCTTAATGCCTCCCTCCATACCCACCTCTTAATGAGTAAATATTTCTTCCAATAAGCACAGTGAACTTCACCCAGGATTTTCCTTTGCAGGATTGGAAAAGGTGCACTTTATTAATATTCAAAAATAATTGTGATATCTGGATATCTTATGAACATGCCATGGCAGGAAGGAAGGAGAAAAGCTCACCGCTCTGGACGGACGGGATCAGATGAGGAAAGACTTGCTGGTGGAGAATCATCTTCAGAGTTCGCAGTTGGCGGCTCTCACCACTCACCACACGCACTTGTGCCTGCTGAGCAGCGAAATATTCCAATGTCACTTCAGTGATTATTCTTAGAAAATTATAGATAAAGAATCTCGCAGCGAGAGGGTAGCAGTTAAGTGTTACCGCTGAATATTTGCCGTGAAGAAAGATATTATCACGCATTAATATGATTGTGATATTTTAAAGGTCATACAGTCACGACATTATAAAACAAACAGATTCACACACTTGATGTTCATAAACATCTCTCAGATCCCCCCCCAGCTTGCTCTCGCGCAGCTATTTCGGGAGACACAATGAGAGCATTGCTCGGGATCGGTGTTCAGGGGTCCATGAGACCGATTCACGGTGGCTTCTGAGCGCGATGCTCGAACTGACCTTGCTCACTGAACGAGCACTTCACTTGCTTTGAGCTGACCTTGTTCCTGAAAGCGTAGGCATTGGTCTCGGGGCTCCCAAACTTGACCTCCTGGGACCCCGGGAATCAGTCTCGGTGGCCCCCGAACATCGGTCTCGGACTCCACGAGCATCGCTTTGGGGGCCCCGAACATCTGCCTCGCTGCCCCGAGAATCGCTCCGGGACCCCCAAAACTTGGTCTCACCCCTCCCTCCCCCTCCCCTCCAGAGCGACGCTCGGAACCGATATTCGGGGACCCCGAGACGGATTCTCGAGGGATTCCAAGACCAAGCTCAGAGGGACCCAGTGACGCTCGGGAGCCTCCAAGAATGATGTTGAGTGTGGGGGTGTCCAGGAGACCGATGATCACGGTCTCCGAAGTCAAGAGCAATGCTCGGGGGCCTCAGACAGATGTTCGATGCCCCTAAAATGTATACCTTTATCAATCCCAGGAAATCCACCTCAGTGAGCATCATATTCTCAACACAGGCACATCTACCCGAGCACTTTTTCCGAGACCCTCCGATCTTGGTCCCGAGCAGTGGTCTCGGGGCCCCCAAGGGTGATATTCGGGAGCTCCCAAGACCGATATTCGGGTCTCCCAAGACCAATGTCCCTGGCCCCCGGGAGTGATGTTCGAGACCAATGTTTAGGGGCTCCCAGACTGATTCCCGAGGGCCAAAAGATCGGGGGCCCCGAAAAAGATGCTCGGAGCCCCAAGAATGTTCGGGAACCCAAAAGACAGATGCTCAGAGGTCCCCGAGAGCGATTCTCTGGGGCCCTCCAAGACTGATTATCGGGGTCCCCGAGACCAAGCTGGAGAGGGGGAGCACCGACACCCATATTCCTGCTTTACAGTGAACAGTAAGCCCAAGAGGTGTCCACGGACCCCCTAGGCTACGCCATTGCCCCAGCCCCACCTGTATCAAACCAAAGCAGGCCCCAACCAACATGTTCTCTAGTTGTCGGCATCGTAGAGGAAAGGGATTATGTAACTGAATTGACAGCATTTTGTATCCTCTTTCTCAAAACTTACTCCATACTTAAGAGCTTTTAAAGTCAGTTTTAAAATAGCAGTGGCATAACAAATAGAGCAAGAAGTCCCAAAACATCTCAGCGTACAAAGAGTGCCAAATGAGGACCAGCACAAAAGGCAGCAGGCCAAACATAATTTTTCGCTAAAATAATAGTTCTACATGTGAAAGATTGTGCGATAGCACATTGAGGGATAACATTGTACCTGACCATTTCCAAAATGTGCAAGAGTTTAAGAGTGCAAAAAATATGCAAAATCATGTATACAGTTTTGCATCCTGCACAATACACCTCAATTGAGCCAGATATGTGGGTGAGCTTACTTTCCATCCAATCATGAATATTCCCTTCATATTTCTATCTAGACAGCTTTCTTAAAGCTGTCATAAAAATTTGCCTGTATTTGATAAAGTTTAAGTGACTTCCCCAATCCCCTCTCCCACAGTCCCAAATGCTTTAAGCCCATTCCAAACCTATACACCTGCTGCTTCAGCAAAAACTAATAACACCTACAATGTTTCACAGACAAGGCAGGAGCCACATTAAGAGGATTTGTTGCATGATTGTAAAGGTATGCTGAATGAGAATATTTTTTGTAATTTATCAGCCAGTAACACTGATTCAGTTTTAACTTATGATCTGATGAATGCACTACAGTTCCAAGCAATCCTGTCTGAGTATGACACAGGCAGAAAGAACATGGCTTGTCTAGATAAAATCTTGTTATGGCAGCTCTTTGATTTGTCAAACATTTTTAGGTCCCTACAGTTGGCCAGCCAAGATCAATTTTCTCTTTCTAAATGCTTAAAATAATATAAATACTAATATCAAGATACATTTTGCAGGTTGTTGATCATTGAACACAGCAAAACTTGCAACAGTTACCATTATGTTGGCTTTAAACATTTCATTCAATAGTTTATTCACATTTGTGAAGCATTTTGAATCATTGCTAGAGAAAAGCACATCATGCTAATCTGCCATCATTGCTTAATCTCCCAAAACGCTTCTTCAAACCAGACTTCTATCATTTTTTATTCACTAGCATTATCAAGCCAAGGGACATTGGGGAGGCAAATGTTTTTTTTTAAACTGAAGCAGTGGCACTCCTCCCTTCTTTTCCTATATGGAGTAACACACATTTGCTGTTCACCTGCAAATGAAAAGCCACAATAAATCACATATGCTGTCCGCAAATGCCCACAACCACCAACATACTTCACCTATCCACCATGTTAAAATATACATCTGGTGGTTTGTCCCTGCTTGCCCCAGCACCACAAGTTCTGCCCCCAAGTATGTTTGTGCCCTGGAGTTTCTTTTGCTGACCCCAATCTGAAAAAAAATTGGCAGACTGCTGAAATTTTACACTCATGGCACAAATATTTCCATGTACATACATACCTTCACCATGGAAATACCCCAAAAATCATTATTGTCACATTTAAATGATTTTATATTTGTGATGCTTGCATGAGTTCGCGGTGCCGCTCACCATCCAGAGTGTGCTAGTGGTGCCCCACAGACAGAAAAAAACTATCTCAAGATGGTAGGTCTGAATCCATATATAAACATCAATGCTTCACATGATTTATCATATATGCATGAGCTAAGCAGGTACTAAAACTGCTCACTATGCCCTACAACCACCCTAATAAGATGTTGAAACCTGACACAATCTGCTTACCTACTGTTCTCTCCCACAGACTGCCCCACACTGGTCTTGACCCCCATCCCTACTAGTCATAGCCACCCCCAAAAGCTACCTCCTAAACAACTCAAACTACAAGTTCTTATTCTTGTCATTGTGCCAATGCACAACTTTTTGCAGACACGAAGTGGGATGTTTTTCAGTTATTAAATCTAGATATTGATGGCCAACACACTCCAAAGATGAAACAAAAATATGTTTTGCTTCAAGTAGGCACTGCAAGAGGCAGGCCTGGAGGTCTCTAGTGAGTTGATACTGGCACAGCACTACAAGCCCTATATAAAGTCTATGGGAGACCCAAATTCAGGGGGTCCGAGGGTTGATCCAAGGGGGGCCAAAGGGGCTGTTGCCCCCAACAAAGCCCAAAATAGTGTCTTTTGCCTACCAAAAGATCCAAATTTAGGCCCCTTTAAAATACTATATTTTCGGGATTTCTTAATGGAGCCACTTCCAAACGTTGATTTTGTTCCTCCAAAAGTTGCTCTTGGTTCCGCCAATGAGGGGTCCGACCCCCAAGGATTTCCACGCACAGGCTTAGAGAGATAGGTATCTAGGTACCCAGTTACAAGTGCCCCACTTGAGTCCCCGACTCGGCATACCAGTAAACACAGCGGCAAAGTCTACATTCACTGCAGAACTTACATATATTAGGTTTAAGCAGTATTTCTATATCATACTTAGTACCAACATACCTGACTGATCAACACCTATACTCTCACCACCTTGCCACCACATGCGGAAGAAAGATAGCAACCGATATTTTCCTTCCTCTTCCTTGCCTTTCCGCTCTCTATATTTTTCCAGCGCCTAATTTATTTATAAATAAATATCTACAGCGCGCCTAATGCGGCGGTTGGCGCAGTGCGGTGAAGGCCGAGCCGCTCAGCTGATTATAGCAGTGATGTGTTCGACCACGGAAGAAGAAGTGAATACGGCTGGTGACATAGCCTGGGGGCAATGGTGACAATGGCACTTTATCACCATTCGTGTCACCAGCCCATGCTGAGAGATAGGCGAGGGCCTCAACTTTTTCGAGCCCAGGATCGAATATGGTTCGAATAATTCACCGCATTTACCAAATATGGTTAGTCGAACAAAGCTTATGGCGCAGACGGTTAAAATGGGCCAACCAAGTCAATCCAGATTTTGCAGTGTATGAGAATTAGAGATACCATTTTTGTGAATCGACTTGTGACTTTTGTCACCCGGTGGAACTCCAGCTGTCACCATTTAGAATGGCAAAATGGCAACTTTTTCGACCCCTGGTCAGCTGTGGAGGTCCACAGTGGTCCATTGAAAAGTAAAAGAGCACAAAACAGACAACAAAAAAGTAAAGACAAAACACAGAATTTCGTTTTATTTTCGATAACCGTAAATTTTGACCTTCTGCAGCATTAACAAGGACTCCAAAAGTTACCCCGGCCGCGTAGGGGTAAGTTGAAAGTTACCCCAGCCATGGCCGGTGTGGCCGGGGCATATTCTCCACCCATGGATGGGGGTGGAGATCACTGGACCACCAGTGCAGAGGCAGAAACTTGTGGTGGCGACGACTTAACGCAGTTGCAAAGTTTTTGCATGAGCTTTCCATATTTCAAAAAGGTTCAAAATATCTGAAATGGACAAATGCACACGCCAAAAACAATGTATAATTATGAACATTACATATTACAAACTTACAAACTAGATTGTGGATGTAACATGGCACTTTCAAGTTTTCAGCCTGGTTTACTCAAATCAATTTTATTAAAAAAATTATTATACCTTTATTGCACGCATTGGCTTGGGAGCAGGCACCCGCCTCCTACCTCGTCTTTTACAAATGGCCTCAAAACAACGGTGCACAGTACCACCCTACTTCATACACCTTCTCATCAATTTTAGAATTTGTATAGAAATTTGGGTAAATGTCATTTCAGGTAAAGTCACCGGTATAGAGCACGTGACCTCAACCCCAAAAACATTTAAGATACCGCAAGTAAGAACAGGGTTAGTCTAATGATATGCAATCTATACCACATAATGAAACCATCGGGTAATGCAAAATATATTGAATGTGATGTTTAATTTGGGTGATCTAAGGTCAGGTGCGAGCCATTCCCTGTCAATTAAACATGGATAGATAGGATGGCATGAGCTCAATAACTTTGCCGGAAATGATCATACGTTTATTTACGTTTCTGTTATCCCAGCTGTTCTAATGATAGGCATTTGACAAAATCCCCAAATCGGACCCTAACAGATCACCAGAGTTGTGCGACTCACGAGTCGGAGTCGGAGTTTAACTCAAATTCCGATTTGTTCAACTAGAGTTGAGTTGAGTTGAGTCGAAAAAATTAGACAGATGAGTTGAGTTGAGTTGAGCCGGTTCACACCACGTCAATGAGTTGAGTTGAGTTGAAATGTGAAGACAGCGAGTCAAATGAGTTGACAACAAAAGTTGACTCAGTATGCAAATATGTTGAATAAGTTTGAATTTGCCTACCTTTTGGAAACCTCCTTTCAATACCTTTTCCTCCAGCGTTTTAATTGTTTCAATCAAAGTTTTAATTTCTTTCAATATATCAACTTAATTATACGGTTCAATTGCTTATTTCAAAAGCCCATTTGGCCTAAAGAAATCCCTATGCACAAATAATACATGTACTCGAAAAATTAAACAGGCTCCTATCTCTGGTCTTGTATTAAACATTTTAAGAGGTAGAATGCACTGCAAAATGCATTTAAAATATCTAAAAAAACCTCATCATCAATATACTTCTTTTCAACCACCACTCACAGTTATACACTCAAACGTTCCACCACCACTCCAATATAAAAGAATAGCCACAGGCAAGAGAGCGCACCATTGCTGTCTTTGAAGAACAAATTTAGTCAAGGATAGGTTCAAGCAAAAGTAGCTTCAGGGCAAAACATTGTAGAAGTCACGTGATAGTTAACAAAGTTATGTGAATATTTCTAAACTACATATGAAATTGTTTCTTTTGTCTTAAATGCGCCTTCTCCAGCTACTGCTTTAACCTATTAAAAGCAGTTCTTACTGTTAGCACAGAAAAGCTTGGACTCTGATTTGACAAAATATTGAAATACTATTATTGCGCGAATCAGATGAATTATTTATTGCTACTGCTTGTGTCTGATCGTCGTCCGTATTTTATTTGGAAAGCCGTATACATTGGCAATTATCAAACTGCTCCCATTTTGAAGTGTGATAGGTAGGTGGTACGTGCTTGCTGTATTGAAGGAAGGTTTTCGAGCTCAAAATTGTATTGGGTTTAAAAATATGTATGTATTTAATGCAACACGATGATAAAATTTCCATTTCTATTTGTCCTATGTCATATGTTGATTTGGTATACTATATCCTAGGCTTTGCTGTAGTTCTTAGAATTTGCAATTGCAACTAGGCACTCTAGTAATTATAGCTTATATTTTGGTTCAGCTCATGGCATAGGAACATTTCATTTAGTAAAATTATCTAGCATCGTTCTTTAACAGAAACAAAAATCATTACCCTAATCATTCCTGAAAATGCAGTTTAGATCATGTTTTTTTATGGCTGGACCTTTCTCTGATAGTATGGAGGTGCAATTATTTTCCTGTTTTGTTGTAACCTTAACCCATTTAAGTTCCTTTTCATTCATTGCACCTGGTTAAACATGCAAGGCTTCTTTCAGAAATCATTGCAACATGGTGTGGCAGCTTTACCTGGCAGTGGCAGTCTGGAAGAATAAAAAAGATATCCATGGCTCCTGGCTATAATTAATTTTTAATGTTTCAATTAATTTATCTACCGTACATTAATATTCATTTTCCTGTAAGACTTTCTGAACAGCTTGTCTTTTAGTGTTTTATTAATTTGTTATTATTTATTTATATTATTTATCCTTTATTTATATATTTTGAAACTGAGTCGAAGTTTGAGTTGAGTTGAGTCAGGATGATTTAGCATTGAGTCAGAGTTGAGTCAGCTCACTGAACTCTGGACAATGAGTTGAGTCAAAGTTGAGTCGACCACTCTCAGCACATGAGTTGAGTTGAGTCGACTCAAGAAAATTCTGAAACGCACAACTCTGCAGATCACCCGACCCTACTTTAATAAAAATCAATATTTAACCTAGCATGGTCAAATATAAATAATTTGGCGTTTCATACTGAGAGGATCCAGTGGTGTGGATAATTTTGTTTAGCACTTCCACCTCATACACTATGGCTGGAAACCCCTCATTTCCATTAAATCCCTTTATGTCCCCTGGGAACATGTTTTGATCCGTGGTAACCCTTGATTTGACACGGCAAAAATTCTAAAACACTTTTTACAGCTTAAGTATATGTATCAAACATATGAATATTATGAATTATATAAATATTATGAAATACATGAATATATATGAAATATTATGTACTTTTTCTCACGTGCCTCAGCGGCGATTTTTTAACTGGAGCTGCGCAATGCCCCCGGCGCCATTTAGGGGCCCTGCGTCGGGGGTGTCGGATGCGCGAGCCCATAGGGCTCCATAATTTTTAACGCCAATGCAGAGAAATGCTCCCTTTGTTTATCCATCCATACATGTATTTGACAGCACACGCGGCAAAAAAAAACACTACAACGGTAAAAAGAACAGTACAATGGGTGCGCACCCTAAAATCCTAAGGCCGGCCCGCATGACTACGCTGGACAATATTATAAAAAGCATGGGTAACAGTATAGGACAGCGAGAAAATACAGCGCAACATAACCGTCGGGCCGGAGCCCGGCCGCAGAGGTCACCGCGCATCCACAACGGGCGACGATATCCCGCATAGCGGCCGCCGCAGCGGGCGGCGGGAGACGCCCAGGCGAGAGAGCGCCCGGGCGCGGCGAGCCGCGAAGCAGAGGAGCCGCCGCTGGGGGCAAGCCATCCAGCCGCGACGACCAAGGACATGGAGCCGCAGGCTGACGCCGCGCCGGACGGCGAGAGGCCGCCCGGACGCGGCGACCGCCGGGCGAGTCCGCAGAGTGGCCACCGCGGCGAGCGGCGGGAGGCCACCCCACCGAGGCGACCGAAGACTCGCAGCCGCAGAGACGACACCGCGCCGGATGGCGAGGGGCCGTCCGGGCGCGGCGGCCGAGGACATGAAGCTGCAGGCGGACGCCGCGCCGGACGGCGAGAGGCCGGCCGGGCGCAGCGATCGTCGGGGCGCAGCCGTCGAGTGACCGCCGCGGCGGGCGGCGGGAGGCCACCCCACCACGGCGACCGAAGACACGCAGCCGCAGAGATGACATCGCGCCGGACGGCGAGAGGCCGCCCGGGAGCAGCGATCGCCGGGGCGCAGCCGCAGAGTGGCCGCCGCGGCGGGCGGCGGGAGGCCGCCCCGCCACGGCGACCGAAGACATGAAGCTGCAGGCGGACGCCGCACCGGACGGCGAGAGGCCGCCCGGACGCGGCGACCGCCGGGATGAGTCCGCAGAGCGGCCGCCGCGGCGAGCGGCGGGAGGCCACCCCACCGCGGCGACCGAAGACCCGCAGCCGCAGAGACGACACCGCGCCGGACGGCGAGAGCCGCCCGGGCGCGGCGACCAAAGACATGAAGCCGCAGGCAGATGCCGCGCCGGACGGCGAGAGGCCGCCCGGACGCGGCGACCGCCGGGATGAGTCCGCAAAGTGGCCGCCGCGGCGGGCGTCTAAGTGTTTAAGTGTATTGATGCAAGTCAGGCTACCTAACGCGGTTTATCACTCTTCGCTAACTAGTTTATTTTTTCAGATCTAGGGGGCGGGTACCCGCCCCTCCTTCCGTCAAAGCGAAGACTGTTCAAATCCCTGTTGATGATCGTGTTGACCCTTCACCGCCAGGGTGTCCGGTTGAAACCCGTCCCTCGATTTTATCATAGGGTCGGGAGGAAGACAGGACTACTTCGGTGATGCGGCAAGGCCGCGCTCTTTAGGCATGTCAACCCAGGATTCAAGTTCCTCTCCTGACACTCCTGGGTGCCGGACGGCCAATCTGAGCTCCGAGTAGGCGACCTTGATAGGTTCGTGAGAGGCGTGTGTATTAGGTGGTGACCGGTTTACTTGATGGTCCCAACTTAGGTAGCAACTAGCTAGTTTTTTATGTCCGTTTGCCTTTTAGGTTTTTGCATAATTCAGCCTTAGCTTCAAGTTAGCGATCGTTGTGATTGCCGCGCCGGCTGGTCTTGGCCGCGCAATATTTACATTCTGTTTATTAGTGCGAGTTCTTTGGCGACGTTGTAAGAGTATAAAGTGTCATTTCAAAAAAGTATTTGGTCTTTGCCTTTGGGAAAGATTAAAAAAATAATTGTTTAGATCACTGAGTGATTATCGTCTGGTTATTTCATTATCACATCCGGTAATTGTACATTCTTGGCTCTCAATCAGCTGTTTTCCAGACCGCCATCTTGTTGCCCAGGTGATTGGCGGCAAATTGGCGGCACCAGTGGGCGTTTGTCCGGGGCGTTGTCATCAGTTATCGGTAATTATCTTTGTGGATTGCGTAAATTCAGAAAGGATTCTGGTTTGCTTAGGTAGTCGAGGTAACTGCAGTCATTTCATTTCAATTCCAACTTGTTCATTTTGTTCGGTTTTTTTTGCTGATTAGGCAGCAGGAAAGTTGAGGTTGGTAGGTAGCAGATTAGAAGAAGCTGTTACTGTTAGTAGCTGTTTAAATCTGCGTATAACCATTGTTCTTTCCACAGGAACTCATTAGGTACCTTTTCAAAATTTTGTTGCCACTTTGGCAAACTGGCTGGCTCCCACTCTGGTTGAGCATCGCCCGCCTTGCTCTTACCTTATTAAAGCTGTAGGTAATAGGTTGAGGTAGGCCACACTTAGGTAGGCACTTACAATTAGGTACTCACAATATAGGTAAGCTTACACTTAGGTAGGGCCGCACTTAAGTAGGCTCACACTTGGTAGACTCACACTTAGGTAATTGTGTTAAGGTCATTATTTAAGTCTGTCCATCATTATTGTTGTTCTGGTTCCTATTCGATAAAGCTAGCCGAAGTTTTTTTTTCCAGACAAGTTGATCACTTGTCTGGCCCTCTTGGTCACTGAGGGTGTATTGTGCGAGACGTTCCTTGTTAATTATGGTAAAGTCTTACTGTGCTTAATTCTGTCTTGGGTTTGGTGGATCTACCCCACTCTGGTTGAAAGCTAGAAATCATTAGTAGGTGGATGGGATTGTCTTTCTGACCTCCTGAAATCACACCTAAACTTCCCAATTTTTGTACTGCAAGGGGTAACAAGATGAAGCCAGCTCAAACAATTAAATTTCTTGAAACTTCAGTAGAGAGTCTAAAGGAAGAGGTTGAAACTTACAAAACAGAACTTTCCAAGTTGAGGGAGGAAATTATTGAGGTGCGATCCGAGATGCTAGAGCTACAGTTTAAAGTATCTGAAAACATTGTTAGAAGGGAGGCCGTGGAGAACAACATTGCCTCTGTTGAGAGCAGCTGTTCTGCCATTCTGACTGCCCAATCAAAAATATTGGAGAACCAAAACAACCTAGCTTTGGATCACAAAAGGCTGTCTGCCTCCATAGAGGAGCAGGCCCAGTACAGCAGGAAAACCACTCTGCTGCTTTCTGGCAAGGTGGTACCTCCCCCAACAGAGAACGAGAACACCCGTGCTCTAGCCTCTGACCTGATTAAAGATTATGTGGGGATCCCGGTTGCTCCAGGGGAGATAACTGCGTGTCACCGCCTTCGAAATAAGAAGGTCATCCTCTGCAGGTTTGCTTATCTAGAGCAGAGGATGGCTGTGTACAGCCGCAGAACCAGGTCCATCCGGCACGGCCTCATTATTCATGAGAGCCTGACTGCAGAGCGCCTGCAGGTAGTCAGGGTCCTTCAGGAACTTCACAGCCCAAGGTCTAACTCCCCGTTTCAATCATATTACACCAACACTGGGCGAATCTTTGTCAGATTTCATAACCGCACCAAGCCTACTGAGATTATGGTTGGAACAACCAGGGCGAGATCCTGGAGCTGTGTCGCAGGCAGACTGCCCCTGTGCAGGAGGCTGGGAGCCACGGGGCCCCCACTGTGTTGCAGGCTAGCCGGGGGTGCTGAGACCAGGGGAGGACCTGGAGCTGCTCCTACTGCCTCAGGCCATGTTTCCCCTGCAGACCCCACACCTGCTGCGTTCCTCAGCTGGGTCAACTGTTGCCCCTGATGTCAGTATGGACCCCTCTGCAGGTCATATTGTCCAGGCTGCCCCTTCTGGCTCTGGTGGCTCGGCTGTGGCGGGTACTCATCCACCAGTTGCAAGCAGCTCTGCTGTTGACTCACCTGCCCCTGCTGTGATGGGCGCTGCCAGTGGGGCTCCTACATCCCAGCCAAATTCTGCTGGGAAAGCTCGACATCGGGGTGAGCATGCTGGTTCCTCATCCGGGACTTCTGCTGCGGTGGGCTCCGGGTCCATGATTGGCCGTGAGTCAGCTGTTGATACTGATGAGCAGGTTGCTACCAGAGTGAACAGCCAGAACTGTCCCCTGAACCCTGACATTGCTCGGCAGGGAAATGACTCCATGGACAGTGTCCAGCCTTCAAGACCCTCCTCGCCCATACCAGGGCAGCATCACCTGACGGGGGTTGGAGATAGACTCCGGCCCTCCTCCCCGCTGACGACAACTGGGTCAACATACCAGGTGTAGGTACACTGGGATCGACATTGCCTGCACTTTGTTGTACAGTGGTCCTCATGCAACACATTGCAGTTTTTCCGTGCAGTTTTTTCCCTTCCTCATTGCATCATTCATTGCAGTTTTTCATTGTTCATTGCAGTTTTTCCCTTCCTTAGGTGATCTGCTTGATATAATATTCTCTGGTTCCCCTGATAGACCAGCTTTGGTTTACTAGCTGGTCCTAGCTGTCGTGTGTTGCACAGGTCCAAAACCAGATAAGGCTAAATTTCAGTGTTTTTCATGTCAATGTCTGGGTTTGATCCACCTCCCCATGTTCAGTCAGCTTTGTTAAACAGTTCCTGTTTTTCTACTTACTTTTCTTTGCATTATTTATAACTTTAAAAGTAATTTTTCTTGTAGTTTTTGATAGCCCCTGCTAAAAACATTTCAACTCTGAGTAACCTCGATAATTTTGTAAGATATCAGCCTAACTTTTCCTGCCTTGAAGAAGATCAAGCTGTCTCAAGTAAAGTTAATGATGTATTAGAGCTATGCAGTTACTCATCTGTGCAGGATATATCTCAGCAAAACCCTAATAGTTTTTCCATTGTACATGTTAACATCAGGTCCCTTCCCAAAAACTTTGATTCACTTCATCAATTTATCTCCAGCCTTCAGCCTAAACCCAAAATCATTCTTGTTACAGAACTCTGGCTTGCCCCTGGATCATCCGGGTCGTACACCATCGACAACTTCAACTTGGAAACTTCCACTCCCTCAGAATTTAAAGGTAAAGGGGCTGGGATTTACATCTGCAAAACCTTACCATACAGCAGGAGAAGTGATCTGGAGTCCCAATGTATCTCACATCAATCAGTTTTCTTAGAATTGCATAAACCTTTTGAATTCAATCTCATTGTAGGATCCCTGTATCAGCTCACCATCTTACCCATCAGCTATATTTGCAGACTACATTGAAGATGTATTGGACAGAATAGATAGGGAGAAAAGAATTTGTATCATGGGTGGCGATTACAATTTTGATATTCTTAAATCTGATTGTCATGAACCCACTAACTATTTCATTAATACTTTGGCAGCATCTGGGTACTTCCCCTGCATATCCGTTCCGACTAGAGTGACCTCCACATCTCAAACGCTTATTGATAATTTTTTCTGTAATGACACATCAATTGTCCAATCATCGTCCGTTCTAATTTCTGATGTAAGTGACCACCTCCCAATCTGGCTCAAACTTGCTTCAACTATAGACAGACCCAAAAAGCCCCCTCCACTTATGACGTATTCGACTTTAGAAAAATTAATGTTTTAAAAGGTAATATTGCTGCTAAATTAGCCAATTTTTTCTCTCTAAGTGAACCAAATATTGCCGCTAACATGCTCCAACAAACAGTAACTTCTGAAATAAACAAACTTAGGATCAAAAAGCCATCCAGAAGAACTGTGCCACACCAACCCTGGATCTCTTACAATCTGCTACAATGTATTAACAAAAAGAATGACCTTTACAAGAAATTTATTAAATCAAAAACAAGACAGGATGAATTAGTATACAAAACATATCATAATACCTTAACCAGCATTCTTCGTACTGCGCAAAAAACTACTACCAGCATAAACTTGAAGAAAATAAAGCTCACCCTAAAAAACTTTGGGACACCCTCCTCACAGTTGTGCGCAAAAACAAGCTTAAAAAGATCTCCCCGAATATTTTTGCCACGAAGGTGAGCCCATATCGAACAAATCCCAAATTGCTAGTCACTTTAATCAATTCTTCTCTAAAATCGCTACCTCACTTGATACAGGTCTCCCGTCGCCCACTTCGGATCCTCTTCAATATCTTGGCGATGAAATATATCCACAATTCCAATTCTCACAAGTTTTGCCCTGCACAACTAAAAGAATTATCTCCTCTCTAGGAAATACCGGTGCAGGACATGACGGAATTAGCTCGAAAATTTTAAAATGCCTAAATGAAACAATTTCCCCACATCTAACGCATTTATTTAACATTTGTATCTCTACTGGCACATTCCCCGCCGAATTCAAAACTGCTGTAGTTGTGCCAATTTTCAAATCCGGAGACCCTTCAGCTTTCACCAATTACAGACCCATATCAATTCTCCCTGTCTTCTCTAAAGTCTTTGAAAAAATTATCTACGAGCAGGTTATGGAATTCTTAGTCCACAATAACATAATCTTTGATCGTCAATTTGGATTTCGCCCCACCACAGTACATACATGCCTATTTCACTCCTCTATGACAAAATTACTTCTGCCCTTGTTTCGAAAAAAGTATGTGCTGCCCTCTATTTAGATTTTTCCAAGGCATTTGACACTGTCAATCATCAAATTCTTTTGTCCAAACTTGAGCTGTACAGGTTTCCAAAATACTTCTCTGAAATTCTTCAAATCATACCTATCTAATCGCACCCAGTATGTCAAAATTAATAGTACCATATCTCGTGATCCCGCCCACATGCCTCTCGGCGTGCCCCAGGGCAGTGTCCTGGGGCCCCTTTTATTCCTGATCTATGTTAATGACATCCACAAAAGCTCACCAAATCCCAATTTCTTCCTCTTCGCTGATGATACGGCCCTCCTCTTCACTGCTAACACACCCTCTGAATTACAGCGCAATGTTAATGAAAGTCTCCCCGATGTATCATCCTGGCTTGTTTCCAACAGACTAACCCTCAATGTTAAAAAGTCCGTCTATCAGCTCTTCCCTGCACAGATTGAAAATTTTCCGATACATCTCAATCATGTTAGGCTATCTCGCACCCCTTCCACAAATTACCTTGGAGTAAAAATTGATGAGGATCTGAAGTGGGCGTCCCATATAAAAGCCGTAGAAAATACCGTCGCGAGAAATATAGGTTTAATTAAACGAGCTCAACACATATTAAACCCAGATCAACTTCTCCTGCTGTACAACGCTCTAATTCTTCCCAGTCTCACGTACGGACTCCAAATTTGGGGAAACTGTTTCAAGTATAGATTGACAAAATTATTTTTACTACAGAAGAGAATTGTTAGAATCATTGACCACTCGGATAGGCTGGCACACTCTTCCCCAATTTTCAAAAAGCACAACATCCTCAAAATATATGACCTTGTTGGGTACGGAAACATCAACGTCTTGCACAAATTTCTCAATGGCCTACTTCCATCTCCACTTCAAAACTCATTTAACCTCAGGAACCAAGAAAACAACCATAGGCAAGGCCGCCAAATTAACCATTTCGTAATTCCGTTCGCACCAACAATTTACAAACAGTTTTCTCTCATTCATTGCAGCCCCACGAAATTGGAACCAAATAGTTGCTACAAAAATTAGAGACATTAATGATATCCCGCGTAGTCATGTGTTTTTTAAAAAGGTGCTAAAGAAATTGTATATTGACAGTTATTAAACACCATTAGGCTTTTTTCCTTCGCTATATGTAGTTTGTTGGGGAGGGGGCGCAGTTCCTCCTGCTCGGGGGTGGGCTGCGCGGCTTTACTGTCATAGCATATCTGCTTCTGGCTGGGGGGGGTCTGGAGCAGCCCCTTTCTAGCGCGGGTTCCTTGCAATCTAAATTTCTAGGTACTAGTACTAACGCCCGTATTATAAAAAGTTTTTTTTATCAAACTCATTCATAGCTGATTTGATCGCGGAGCCAGTTTTTTTTACTTGGGTAGTTAACGGTCGTCCGTACAGGCTCGCCTCCGGCACCCTGCTGCCTGTCCCTGACTCTCCGTCAAAGTGCCGCGCCTCCTGGACTCTCTTTCTGCCTCTCAATTTAGCGTGGCGTGTTTTTTTGTGACCATGTCCTCTCTCCTTTAACTAATCTACCTCTGTTCCTCCCGCAGGAGCGTATGCGGGGCGCTGTCGGTGGCTCCTCCCCCGGAGACCTGACGGCCCTCGGCCGCTCCGCGGTGCTGATGTGCGTCGGCCCGATGCACTGGCGGCTGTGCCCCGCTCAGGTGCTGCGGGCCGCGCGGGTCGGCCGCGGCCGCGGCTGGCTGGCGGCTCTGGGCGGCGGCGCGGCCCTGGTGCTGGGCGGCGGGCGGCGCTGTGTCGGCCGCTGATCGGCGGAGCGTGGTCCCTCTGGTGGCCTCGCTGGTGGTGGGTCGGGCGCTGGGGCTGCCCTCCGTGGTGGCGCCGCTCGGCCCCTCGTCCGCGGCCCTCTGGCGGGGCTCTGGGTCCGACCGGCTGGAGAGTAGCGACTGACTCGTCTCGCGTGGGATCTCGGGGCCGGCCGTGGCGCCGGGTATGCGCGCCTCGGTCGTGAGCCGGGCGCGATGTCCCGAGCCTGGTTGCCGGATATGCGTTTGGCCCTGTGCGGCGTACGTGGTGTTGAGCGGTGCGTGGTGATGAGAGGTGCGTGGTGTAGAACGGTGCGTAGTGTTGAGCGGAGCGTAGTGTTGAGCGGAGCGTAGTGTCGAGCGGAGCGTAGTGTTGAGCGGAGCGTGAAGGTCGGGTACCACTGCGTTGACTGGTGCGTTGGTGGTCGGAGGCGCCTGCGTGGCCCGATGCGCAATATCGAGCGTTGCATGGTGGTCTGGTGCGGCCGGGTGGCCGTGGCGGGCACTAGGGTCCCGCGCGGTACAGATGTGGTTTTATCCGCCCCCGGCGCAGCTTAGGGCCCCGCGCCGGGGGCACTCGTGTGATTTTTTTACTCTTGCGTGTTTTTATTCTTTGTGTTTGTGTTAATTAATATATGTGTATGGATCCAAGTTCATCTTAGTAGGGGGATGGCCAATGAAAAGTCTTCAGGAAGCCGTCACTCTGAACCACATCGCCCTAATCACTACGCCGCTGTATGATAACCCAATCAAAGTATAGGCACATTGAAAGTGTAAATGATACACATTAAGTGAACCTGCTCTGAAGAGAAATAGTGGGCTGATTAACCACTGGTTTGATAAGCAATAGTTTTGATAGACCTTACAATATGCACAAAGCGTGTCATACTTTGACGTAACAAACAGTAGCAACACAGAATGACACAACACTGTGTGACAAGCAGTGTGTTATACCACAACCGAATGAACACAGGCCACAGTTATCAGCTGTTGATGTGACGACAGCGCTGACGTCACGGTGAGTAATCAGTCAATTGAAGCCCATGAAGCTTATTGAATGTAGTAGTTGCCAGATCATGACGTCATCCACAGGCAGATGTTTATTTTTCACCCTAGAGGAGTATTTTAAAAACCCAAATATTGGGCTCATAGTATACTTTTCAGAAAAAATCATGGACGTTTTCATGATTTTAGGCTAAAGATACTCCTAATTACTCTAAATTCCTGGATTCGACCAAGGCGCCACATTCCCTTTAAGCAATTTAGCTAGTCTTTTTCGACCGACTGCTTTTACAGCCTTCTATATTTTTGGCGTAGTTTTGGCTGGCGTGATTTTTCTGAATATTTTTTTAGGGATGGTTTTAGGTATGTTATGTCTTTGACTGTTTTCTAGTTTATCATCCTTTTGGAGTATTTCGTCCCTCTCACGAGACTATGAGAGGAATTTTTCACGGTTTGAATTAAAGCCTTGAGCCCCTTTACTTCGAACTAAAAAATATTGCGCAAAATTTCCAGGCAAAGAGCTTTCCTGGAAATAAAATATGTCAATATTGGTTTCTAGACACACTCAACAAAACTGTTATCTCAGTCCAAAAGTAACAAAACCCCATACACATGACCGTGCATACCTTGACCGTGTTCAAGCCGTGCATATTTCTGTAAGCTAGTTGATGCTTCCTCTGTTTTAGAAGCGGGCGCCAGCCACGGTGCTTCTTTGGTGGAGATGGGAGATAGGCTGGAGTCATGCAGGGGCTCCACCTCGTATGCGGTTGGTGAAGAGACGCTACCATTGGTGAAATAGAATGGAAGTTCGACTGTGAAAAAAACACACACACAAAAAGGGGTTGGTAAGCATTCCAAAGCGAGCAATGGGAACTCAGGACAAGTAGTGCAAATACCGCCTACTTGAAAAGGAGAAAATAAGGTTTATTCGTTCCAACACACTTCAATGATAATTTCGAGAGAAGGTATCATTGGAATATTAACGACATTTAAGAAATCTGGATAGTTTCATTTTTCCCATATTCCTCTGTCTTGAGATAAGGCATTTTTCTCCATCAGCACCACTGCAAAACTGCTAAATTACAAAGGTGAGCTGGTATAGAGTAAGGACGCCTCAATCGTTACCATTACGTTTTCAACAAGTGGGAGAGGCTTATGACTTAGACCAATCACATTGTTGCAACCAGATGGAAAGGGCTAACTTCATGGTTTAAATTAGGACCTTGGTGCCCTTTATTTAAAAATATACACTGTATGAATGTTTAATACATGGAGCTTTAAGGTAAAACAAAATGTGACAGTGGTGGTTTCTTGACATATATTAAGAAACTGCTATCAGTTCAAACACATTCCAAAAGAAGAACTTTCCCATTAAAAGGAGAACCCCACTCTTAAAACTGGTTTTGAACTGACATAGCAGCTTTGTAGTGTGTCAAGTCAAGTCAAGTCAAAGGCTTTTTATAAGGCGTTCTGTGCATAGCACCTTTGCCCGCCTCTAAAGGAGTGTGTGGGAGAATTTTAGAATTTTGCGTGAGGGCAAGCTACGTTAGTCTGTTAAAGCAATGGGAGTTATTTCAAGTAATGGGTTGCAAGATGTTTCAGCTTGCGAATGGACGGTCGTGGCAATGGCATAGCCATGCCAAGGGAGTTTTTTTTTATAAAATTAGACCCGCAGAGTGCGAAAGTTATCTCTGTGGTTGAAGACCTTAAATTTAGAATTTGGAATTTAGAATTTAGAATTTTGTGTGTCAGCTACTGATGTCCGCTTGTCTACGTTACTCGAAATCCTCCGTTAAATCAATAATTTTCATACTTTAGAAACTGCGCTAAACACCTGGCCAGGGTGCCGCGAATTTACCCTGCAACCCGGAGGTGAGATTGTTAGTAAGAGTATGAGTGTGGTTAGCATAGAGCCGCAGTGAAAGGTATCACTGCGGTGAAGAGATATAACCTACTTTAACCTAACCTGATTTCAAAGCTAACCTAACATAACATATCCTTAGCCTACGATATACCATTTAAAGGTTAAATAACTATTGCTTAAGTTTTGCAGGGGATCGTCTATGGCATGAATGGTTAATTGAAAAATAGGCAAGTCCTACTTTGGGGGTGCACCATGCGCCCTCCATCATATATACTGGGAGGGGTGATTTATAGAAACTTCTCTAGCCCAGAGTCCTTTAGAAATGTAAAGAGTTTTTAAGTAGCTCAGGATGGTCGTTACCGAGCAGAGTTTTTAGGTCTACAGGGATGTTTTGGATTCGGCAGTAATCTAGCATGGGCTGCCGATGTGTATTGTGCTAGGGACAATTGATGAGAATGTGATAGGGATTCTCCATTGCGTCGCAGGTACCACAGGTACCCGCGTTCCAATAGGCATTTAATTTTGTGTGTCCATTTCTGAGTCTGGTTAGAATAACCTCGCGCCGGCGACTCTTTTGGTTGGAACTGGGCCAGTAGCCGATGTTAGGCTTGATATAGAATAGGTGGGCGCTGTGGTTTGTGGTCCAGTTGTTTTGAATTTGCTTCCGGATACTGTCCTGGAGGAGAGCTTTGCTATCAACTCCAGACCACATTAAGGGTGCGATCTCTCTAAGTTCTAGGGACTTTTTTGCCTGCTCATCGGCCTTTTCATTCCCTTGAATTTTGCAGTGGCCCGGAATTCAAAGAAAAGAGACATCAGGGGTATCATCGATACCTTTCTGAATATCTGCTATAACGTGGAGGCTGGGGTTGACTACGTTACTGACGGCCTGCAGGACAGATTTAGTGTCTGAACAGATGACGGCTGAGTTGATATTTTGGGTTCTGGTTATGGCTAATGCATCTAGGATGGCAACAGCCTCGGCTGTGAAGATAGAGCAGTTGTCCGGAAGTCTTTTCTGTAGGCAAATATTTTGCCCCCAGATGCCGAGGCCTACTTTTTCGCCTATTTTGGAGCCGTCTGTAAATATAAAAGTCTTGTCCGCGTTACAAGATCGGAACTCTAGGAATTTCTGGGAGACTTCTTCCTCTGAGAAGTCCGCTTTACGGGAAGTGAAAATAAATTCAACTTTGGGCTCTTTCCGAGTCCAGAAGCGGAAGAGTGGGGGTTTGCCTATTGTTGCTGGCAGTGCAAGATTAAGGCTTTCCAGGGTTTTCGCTACTCTGTGTTTAAATGGGGGCCACTTCTGTAGAGTGGCTTTATTTGCTCGTCTGGGATGGGCGAAACATTGTTTTGCCGGGTGGTTTTCGGTGGATTGGACCTTAATATAGTAAGAAATAAGCTGGGCGTCGCGTCTTGTCTGCAGTGGGCATAACCCGCTATCAGTTAGCAGGCTGGTGATGGGGGATTCTGAGAGCGCGCCTGTGGCTGCCCGGATACTGGCATTTTGGACTCGCTCTAGCTTTAGTTTATTGGTCTTGTTTGTCGAGTCAAAAACGAACGAATTATATTCGAGAATGGACCGTATCAGGGACCTGTAGAGCATAAGCAGGGTCTTTCGATCCCCGCCATACTCTGTTCCGCCGAGCATGCGGAGAATGTTGACTCGCTTTTGACAGCTAGAGACGACTTTGGTGATATGCTCATCGAAACTCAATCGGGAATCTAGGGTGACGCCCAAGAATTTGAAGCTATTGGTGCATTCAATAGGTATTGGTGCATTCAATAGGTAGTGTGTCAAGAAACCAAGATTGACATATCTCATTTCACCGAATGCACTCTGCATTAGATTTCCGCACACTTAAGAGTTCAAAATAAAGGGCATCAATGTCTAAAGTCAAACCAAGTCTAACCAAGGGCATTCAATGTCTAAATTCAAACCATGAAGGAATTAATTTCCACCTGACTGCAATCAGTGTATTGGTAGAAATTCTAGCTGCGTGACAGCCCCGCAGTCCAAGTTTTGTATTGTATTGTATTATTGTATTGTGACGAATGATAACAATTGTATCGCTGTCGCAGCGTTCACGTGCTACGAGCGGCGCCTCAGCGGCCAGCCTTGCAGCTACACGCAATGCCTAGGTCGGCCGCGAGTGAGCCCCATTGTTTTTAAAACCCTTTAATTTGTAATAAAATATCTATACCTATTTCTGATTTCAGAGATAGAACACGGAAACACACTGTATCAGGCTGATATCAGGCTTACACTTAACCGGCCATAAATAACATTTCTGCTATTTTGACGAGGTGGCCCATTCCCTTTACCACGCGCAGAGGAAGGTGCCTCCCACATATAAGGTGCCATATAAGGTGTCTCCCACCTATTTTTCAAAACATTTTTTTCGAGGCGGCTGGAGAACCACTCGCCGCCGCAAAACACTACACACCCACAAAACACTACACACCCACAAAACACTACACACCCGCAAAACACTACACACCCGCAAAAACTACACACAAAAACACTACACACCACAAAACACTACACACCCGAAAACACTACACACCCACAAAACACTACACACCCACAAAACACTACACACCCACAAAACACTACACACCCACAAAACACTACACACCCACAAAACACTACACACCCACAAAACACTACACACCCACAAAACACTACACACCCACAAAACACTACACACCCACAAAACACTACACACTCACAAAACACTACACACCCACAAAACACTACACACCCACAAAACACTACACACCCACAAAACACTACACACCCACAAAACACTACACACCCACAAAAACACTACACACCCACAAAACACTACACACCCACACTTGAGAGAATTCAAGCGCATCGATTGGTGAAGGAATTTTGAAAATCAGTCAATTGCTTTTTGACTTAGAGGTTTCCAAAATGAGGACAATACTTTGGAACTGTCACAATCGTACATTCTTACCAGTTTGCCTGCACTGTAGACCGAATGGTGACATCATAACGTTATAATCAGGTCATATGTCAAGGTCAACCCACATGAAGGTCAAGGTCAAAGGTCACAGATTAAGATCAATGACCCCAGTATTCCAGTCAGATGGCATTATTCAGCATGACTTACGTTATGTTGTGACTTCATAGTTAAGGCTACTCAAGGTCAAGGTCACAGGTCAAGGTCAAAGGTCTTTATCAAGGTCAAACCCTCATTTTTCGCCCGAAGGCTGCTTTAGCGTCGGTTATATTGTACATTATTGGGAATATGTCAAATCTATACGTCATAGGTCATTGACTTTGAATGACCTTGACCTCAAATTTCACAGAAAATTGTGTGATATTTTTCCTCGGTGACCTTAATCCACTTTTGGAGTATTCCTGGTTTTTCTGCCTAATTACAGCATTTCCCAACGGGTATCCAGCACGGTCCAGATTTGACCTTCAGATTTGACCAGATTTGACCTAGGTCAATATCTTTAGGGCCAAACGAGGTCGAAAATGTCAAGTCTGGGCCGTGCTGGAGACCTATTGGGAAATGCCGTGATTATGCAAAAAAGGAGTTCACAAAAAATAGACTAATGTCATGGAGGGAAGGTATCACACAATATTCTCTGAAATTTTTAGGTCAAGCTCATTTGATGTCAATGATCTATGACGTCACAATGTGACATATTCCCAATAATGTACAATATCACTGACACTATAGCAGGCTTTGGGCGAGAAATGAGGTGTTGACCTTAAAAAGACCTTTGGCCTTACCTGCGACCTTGACCTTGAGTAGCCTTAACCATGAAGCCATAGTATAGCATACGTCATACTGAATCATGCCACCTGATCGGAATACTGGGGTTGATGACCTTGACCTGTGACCTTTGATCTTGGACTTCATGTGGGTTGACGTTGACATATACCTAACTATATTATAAGACGTTATGACGCCACCACTCGGTCCACAGAGTAGGCAAACTGGTGCGACCGCGCGATTGCGACGGTTTCAAAATACAGGTTTAAATTTAAAAGCCCATAAGCCAAACACATTATTAACCGATATTTTACATCTCTTCATCAATCTATGTACTCATGAATTACCTCAAATGTGGCTCAGTAGGGTTTTCCAGCGGCGAGCGGTTCTCCGACTACCTCTGACAAATAGGTGGGGGCACTTTAAGACCCCTTCCACTGCGCGTGTTCAGGAGCGCTCCAGAATGCACCGGCTCAAATTAGTTTAGGTCAAATTCATGGATAAGAACGAATAGAAACTTGTAATCTGTCTTAATCAACGGTATGAACATCCAGGCCACGTGAGCTGTAGATAATTTAAGACCGAATGCATTCAAGGATGGATCCAAGGGAAGGGGGAAAGGCAAACGTCCCTAAACCCTCCAACGTTTGCTGTTATCAAAATACACCATTTCTCACAATTTTCACCATCTGGCCTTCCCCTCCTCAAACTGCCTGACCTTGTATACTAAACACCAGTCACCCCTCCCCTCCCTACCCAACCGGGTCAGACCCTGGATACATTGCACAGATCAGAGGACGGATGGGTACGTCGCCCTCGAAAAAGCATCAGCAAGTGATGATGCTGATGTTTGCTTGTCTGGGGTGCACGCCTCCTCTCTGCAGAGGCGCCGGCGACGCCTGGTCCGCTACTTGTTGGAAAGGCTGTCCGCCGGAGCGAGATTTGACAATCCGGCTCAAATCAACCTGGTGCCTCGTTTTTATCGCACCTGACAAGGTGCGATAAAAACGAGGCAGCATGCAATCATTTCAACTGGAGAGGTTTTGATCTGCGATTTGAAAGTTTAAAAGTAGAACTGCATTTTTGCCAAAGTTGTCAAGGCATTTTCGCATTAAACTGTGAACTATATTTGGTGCCCAGTCTCTCTCAATCAGTCCCAGCCCGGAGATTCGTGTCCAGTGGGTACCAGTGCCCTTTGAGGCCAAAATAACTGCAGGCCTGTGTCATCTTCCTTTCTCAATTGCGGGTGCCTTCTTCGGTGGGCAAGACACTAAAGACCACTGTAGTTCATTTCTGGGTGCATCATTATAGTAATAAGATTAGAGGACCCTTTTGAATGTTAAATAATGCCTAGTTGAACCATGTAGAGCGTCCTTTTCTTCTTTGACCCCGTTGAAAAGTTGGTAAAAACTCGTACGCATTTAACATATCAACTTTTTCGTAGCGACCAATCGACGTTCATACTGGAAATCAATGCCAAAAGTTTTATTGGGATCCTCCGAATGCTGCTCTTTACTGATCAAATATACATTTATTTGATGAAATATAACTTTCATATTGATCACATTTATGTAGATTTGCTTGCTACGGAAGCTTACCTCATAAACTGCAATCTGTCGCCTTGATTTTTAGGATGTCTTCTATGAACCTAACTCAGGTGTATTTATTAATATAATTTTCAACTATTTGGAAAGCATTTTATGCACTGCTGAACGTAATTGTGCTGTCCTTATCCTATCCGCCTGTTCATACCAGATGTCGATCCGCAAGAACCATTTTTGGAACACCCAAGCCCGATTGCGTAAGGGCCTGATAGTATTGTCGCGCTCAGGAACGAAGATAGGAGAATAAATTGGCTCTATGTTGTCTCAACGTGTCACCCGTTTTTCTCGGACAAATACTTACCAAACTTACGGAAGTATTCGTGGGACATGTAAAGCTGAATGGTCGCAATAAAGATGAGCACAAAAACACCGGACCAGTAAAAGAACTGACGCGCCGATTTCGGGGGCAACATCTTGACGGACGATCATCCAATCCTCCATCAAGACTGGAGAGACTCAGCCTTGAAAACACTCAGCGTTGTTTATATTTATCTACGTCCGTATCTTCACAGTCTTGAGTCTACAGCAGTCTCAGATCTGCAGCCGCAGCGGACGTGTTGGCCCTCCTGCCCTCCTCCCGGCACAGCGGCCACCCCGCCGCCAGCGCTGCAGGCACCAACTGGTGCCCGGCAAGCGGCCCACCCCGCCGCCAGCGCTGCAGGCACTCAACTGGTGCCCGGCACAGCGGCCCACCCCCGCCGCCAGCGCTGCAGGCACTGAACTGGTGCCCGGCTGCAGCGCCTGAGGCGCAGAGGCTGGCCGGCCACGTCACCCACTGCGCTACCACGGCGAGGGGTGGCCTGCTCAATTGGCATTACTGGCAAGGACGAAGGTGAGGCACAGAGTTTGAGGGGGAGGGGAGTCGCTCCAGGGACTGTAGAGAGATTGCAAATAAGTTGACAGACCTGCGATGGAAATCTTCCCAAGAACATTCCTATTTTTTCTGAAGTAATATATGGAATGATCTTATTCCCGTTTATAAAAATGCAAAGCGCGTTTTACTTATTAATACTTTTAACCAGGGATGCGGAGCCGAGACAATTTTGGACGGCTCCGGCTCCGGCTCCGGGTTCAAGTGTCCTAACGGCTCCGGCTCCGGCTCCGGGTTCAAGTGTCCTAACGGCTCCGGCTCCGGCTCCGGCTCCGGGAAAAATAGTCGGCTCCGAACGGCTCCGGCTCCGGCTCCGGTAATGTACCTATATCCAAAATGTGATCGAAACGTTCTCAAGGGCGTGAAAGCCCATCAGATACGAAGTGACTATGTATTTGTACGAATGAAAAATGGCGACTGGATGAACGAACGTTCTTGACCAGATGCCAAAGGCCAGTGAACCTCAAAACTGGACCAACCTACACTGCAGTGCAGTCGTATGGCAAACTGCACTGCACTGTTATGGCAAACAGAAATATGGGTCAGACATGCCCGCAAATCCACATAAAAATTAAAGATACAACGATCAAGTAAAACTTGGACAGCCCGCAAAGAAAAACCTCGATGAGCTAACAGCAGGGTCGTTCAAATTTTTTTTCAGATTCGAACCCACTTTTTCCCATTATATATTCAATTCTAATTTCAATGAGCCACATTCCAAGCGTCTACGACAGCGGGAAAGATCGCCTCGACACGGTTAAAGATTTCATGTTTCGGGCGCAATTGGCCACCCGGCGTTGCAGTCTCCCCTTGTTAAATTGGGATGAAAGGGGTGCATAACCTACCAGTTAAGACAGCCTGGCATGTGCGTGCGTATAAGAACGGTAGATGGGATTTAACATGCAGGCATCTACTTGTCAGATGTATTTGCAGCGCAATACAAATACATGTTATTCCACAAAAGACCTGAAATTAAATTATTCAGCACCCTAGTACTCTAAATCCCGACAGAACAGGAATGCCTTCCGGAGGCGAACCTTTCTCTAGTAACTAACGCTGGAGAACGGCGTGAGGCAGATGCTTCTCCCTATTCTCCTGCGAACTATTTAAGAGCTCTGGCACTGATAAAAGAAGATCCTGTTTCATATTTTTACCCTTTAGGTGGCTCACGAAATCTTCCACCAGCTTCACACCACGTTCTGTGGGACCATTCACGACAGTAAGTTCTGGAATACCTTGAAACAGGGGAAGCTATACCAGTCACCAGCTTCTCAACGGAGCCATTTCATGTTAGAATCTTTCAGATTCAGGCGCTGGAATACCATCCAGCTTTCAGGAATGAGAAATTGGGAGAGGCTTGGTATCGAGCCGAGCTCTTCATAGCCTCTGTCGGAAACTTTAGCCTACCTAACTGAAAGGTGGATGGTTTTGCTGTTTAGGCCAGGTACTGTATCACTGCCTTTTTACCTTTAGCATTGTGATTCTTATTTGCGAAGCAGATTATAACTTTCTGGTCACAAATAACAGTTGCGTTTGCACATTGACTTCAGCGCCTCTATACAATATCGGAGTATTATCACGAATTGCGCAAGCTGGTTTACGTGTGGCTGTCAGGAGGGGTTGTCTCCAACAACTGTCTGTTTAGAAGACCCGGAGCTCACCAGCGAGCCATATTATGGAACATAGGACATTTATGGCATGAAGTGCGTGCTACTACTGTGTCAGATTCCGTTCATCATTCCAGAAGATAGTTAAAGACAGAATATTATAATTTTTGGAGTTTAACAACGCATCAACTGCTCAGGTCATATGTCGTCAGAGGAGGGAGAGGGAAAGAATTAGCTCGGGCTAGAGCAGGGCGCCAGGTTCTGCCCCTGGGTGGGCTCGAACCCACGACACCCAGCACGTAATGAATGTCATTGGCCAAGCCGAGCGCAAGCGCTAACCGACTGAGCCACTCAGACTCCGAAACAGTTCGCGGCTTTCCTTATAAGTGGTTCTAAACCATGCATTTGGGTTCCTCCGTCGCGGATAGTCAGCTTTAGAGCCTTCTATGAGCCTCAAAGCTATCCATAAAATGCAATGCAGTGCTTTCATTAAGTTAATATAGAAATCGCCCTGAATGTGCTGAAGTCAATTTGTCATCAGCTGTGGTATCTGTGCACAGAAAGTTATATTCTGTCGCGCTGGTGAGAACCACCATCGTGGAGGTAAGGAGCCAGTCGCACAACAATTGGCCAAAACAGCAAACGATTCACATTTGACTAGGGCAGGCTTAAGTTTCCGATAGAGGCTATGAAGAGCTCTGTAAGTGGTCGGTACTAAGCCTCAGCCAGCTTGTTACTCCTGACAGCTGGCTGGTATTCGATTGCCTGAATCTGAAATATTCTGACCAGAAATGGCTCCGTTGAGAAGCTGGTATAGCTTCCCCTGTTTCAAGGTTTTCCAGAACTTACTGTCGTGAACGGTCCCACAGAACGTGGAGTGAAGCTGGTGGAAAATTTTGTGAGCCACCTAAAGGATAAAAATATTAAACAGTATCTTCTTTTATCAGTACCAGAGCTCTTAAATAGTTCGCAGAAGAATATGGAGAGGCAACTGCCTCACGACGTTCTCCAGCGATAGTTACTAGAGAAAGGTTCGCCTCCGGAAGGCATTCATGTTCTGTCGGGATTTAGAGTACAAGGGTGCTGAATCATTTAAAATCAGGTCTTTTGTGGAATAACATGTATTTGTATTGCGCTACATATACATCTGACAAGTAAATGCCTGCATGTTAAATCCCATCTACCGCTCTTATACATACGCACATGCCACGCTGTCCTTACTGGTAGGTTATGCACCCCTTATATCCCAATTTAACAAGGGGAGACTGCAACGCCGGGCGGCCAATAGCGCCCGAAACATGAAATCTTTAACCGTTTTGAGGCGATCTTTCCCGCTGTCGTAGACGCTTGGAATGTAGCTCATTGAAATCAGAATTTAATATATAATGGCAAAAAGTGGGTTCGAGTCTGAAAAGAAAAAAAGTTTGTTTGAACGACCCTAAGTTAACAGTGTTCAACATCGCAAAACACATCAGATAGGCTGATGGCATAATTCCTCTTCGAGAAAAATCGGAACCAACCACCCTACTGCCTAGGGCCCAGCAGCTGGTTCGCTCACTATGGGGAGGTGGGAGCAAATATTTTATTGCTCAACAGACCTAGTGTAAACACCTTTCTCAAACAATTTCTTCGGCCTTTGGGGGCCAAAAGATAGTCTGCCCCCTTCCAGGGCTTTGGGTGGGGGGGCATGACCGGAATGGCATACCCCTGCGTCTGTCAACAGGGGCGGATGCAGGCCGATGGTATGGGGTACATCGTGAAAAACATATGGTTTTTTTAAGAAAATCGCCAAAAATTGGGCAGTTTGGGGGCAAATGCCTTTTTGCTCCCCCTCATGGATCCGCCAGTGTCCGTCAATGCTTTCATTTGTTGCCAATTTCTGCCCTTGCTAAATGGCCGGGGCGCATTACCTGCCCGAGAGTGAGACCGTCTACGGAACACCCTAGTTGCAATATTTCATTAATCTCGATATACATAACATATTGTGAAAATGTAATATTTCAGGTGAATAAAGGTGTTTCCATGCGACATCTCACGAGGTAAAATGTGACCATTTCACGTTTGATTTTTGGTAATTTTAGAGCTCTTTGGGAGCCGGAGCCGGACCCTTTCTGACGGCTCCGGCTCCGGCTCCGTTTCCGATCAAAAGTGTTTCGGCGGCTCCGGCTCCGGCTCCGGGCAAAATGGTCGGCTCCGACCGGCTCCGGCTCCGGCTCCGCATCCCTGCTTTTAACCATGGGTGGAGGTGCGAGGGGGAGTGGATGGACGATCAAAACCCCTTGGATTTAGAGCCTCCCATACGCTTTTTATAAAGATTGTAATGCCGTGCCAGCGCTAACCCATCCAGGACCGCCCCCCTCGGTCGAAGGAGATCTCCAGCCTTGCTTTGGGTATATCTAATCATTTATCAATACATCACAAAAACAGGCCAACAACCTTGGTCTTAAAGGGAATGTGGCACCTTTGTAAAGTTATTTTAACTGAGATAGCCCCGTGGTAAAGCATGCCGGAAAACCTGGTACTTGACATATCATTTGTCTTAGAACTCGAAATTTCCGTAGAAAAAAACTCAAAACCTACCTGAAATGTACCCAGGGAGCTGGCAACAGTTTTCAGAATAGAGATCTACCATAACTAGAGCGGACAGCACACCTGTGTGGACGTCCGCTTGTACAGGATGACCGCTCTAGCTATGGTTTTCAGCTGTTAGCGTGACGTCATGCTGGCGTCACATGAGTGGTCATCCTGCTTGCCTCGGATGGTGCAGGTGTTGTAATGCGACGGCGACATATCGTCCATGCGCAAGATATGATTTAGTCTTTCTCTCTATTTCTTCATTCTTTCTTTACTTTGACTAATGAGTTGGGGTAGTGGTTTGCATCATATTTGTTTATTGCTTGAATTGATTGTAATAAACGTGTTTCGAAAATAGTCCAACGAAGAGGAGGAATCTGCCAACCCCGATGTGTTCTTTGTGTGACCTGCGTATGCCAATGACACTGGAGTTTGGTAAGTTTGTTTAGGTAATATATTGTGTTTAGGTAAGTTTTTGAATTAGGTAAAAATGCACAAAATCATGACATAAAAAGTTGATTTGGCAAAGAACACTTTACATAAATGAGATATTATCCCAGCCAACATTTTGGTAGGGGAAGGTTGGGGAAGCAGTTGGGGATCCTACGGGGAATCCCAATCGATACCCAATCAGGTTGGGTAACGTGATGGATTCCCCTACCGTACTGGTCACTCTTCCAAGAGGTGGAGGAAAGAGTAGAGTTCCCCGCGCGGGATTTGTTTAGGAAGCCCCTGGGGCATTCCAGGACAAAACGACCAAAAATATTTCAATTTGACACCACCATGTCTAGAAAAATCTGAAACTTTGTCTCCGGGGTAGTTTTGGGCCAGAAACACCCCTGTGAGAATCTTAGCCCCCTCCGACCAACGGTGACCGGGTTATAGCCCGAGGCATTTTCGGGAGGTCACCTTGTAGACTCATCTTTGATGCTTCATAACTCAAGAACTCATAGCCTGATTAACAAGTTTTGTATATCATTGAACTCGTCTTGAATTATGCCTTATTTTGAAAAAGAAAATTTCAAAATTTGAAAATGTTTGCCTTTTAATTTGTTTGACCTTTCCTTGTTTGACCTAGATTGACCTTTTCGCAGTTGAAATTGCCCCTTCAGACACGTCAAAAATTTTCTTCATAAAATATTTTTTGATAAAAATAAAAAAATGCGTTTTTGCTATAAGTTCCAAATATTTAGCATGTAGTAGGTATATATTTAGGTATGTAGACGGTTTTTGACAGCTGCGGTAGCACAGCCTTATGTTTAACGCCGCAAACATAGCGATTGCTTTTGTAATCGGTTGCTGGCAATCATATTGCCTTGTCTTTACGAAATTTTCATCGTGAAAGTGTCGGAATTTATGACAATTAACACGCGCCCACCCGAGGGGGTGGGCAATCGGCCTCCTCAGGTTTCTACAGGTAGTAAAAAAACACCTTCGCGCAGCGACACCGTACTCAATCTACCTCTATCACAACATTTTTCAACTTCTGGAAAAATAATTTAGGTCAACTGGGAGGTAGTAGGTACCGTAAATACTGAAGGCCAGCTGGCAACTGACTGGTGAGGGGGTGACCTGAGGTAGACGGACGTCGTTATGCCTTGTGGGACTTTCAACTTTGGTTCCTTGATTAAACACTTCATCGTGGGAGTTGCTCGTTTGGGTGGTGGGGTCGGGGTCTCTGTAAAAAGTCCCTTGATGACTCTAGTGAGACACCTACTCCTAAAATTGAACTGGGAACAACTTGGAAAATATTTATGAAAATAAAAATTGCAGCCATTAAAAGTGGTAGAAAGGGATCCATTGTTTCAAGGGAGACGAGGGTAAATGAACTTATTAATAATGGACCTTTCAGCCTTAAACGAAAATTTAAAAAGATGTTGCGACTTAATCCATAATTGAAACAAGTATGACCTATCCTATGAGCACCACTAACTCACACAATTACATGGTTCCTGGAGATGGAAAAATAGTATCGATACAAGGTGACCCAGTGCAGCACAGCATACACTTGAGAGGATTCATACAATGTAAAGAAACTTGTCTGAAAGGCTTTCATTCCCAAAAAGTAATTTGAATCTGCTCATATATGCGAAAAATGTCCTGAAATTTTAAAACATACGACTTGGTCACTTGAACACGTTGCCTCATGATATTTTTACAAGGTGATCATTTCATAGCTGACGCGGATCCCAGAATCCCAGATGAATAATGACACAGTGCACTGGGAGTGGTGCCGCTAAATAGCCAGTTGTAATCACTACCGAATATGTTACATACAATCGTTTGGTCGTGTCACCTTTAAGGTTGCTCGAGGTCACAGTATTTCTTACAGGAACTAAGTGGAAACTTAAATTTTGTGGCATAATAGGTGACAGAGGAGAGCCGTAAAAAAATATTCAGCACCATTGGAACACTCTTGTTGAGCCCAAACGGATTATGTATCTTATAATATTGCCTAGTCAAATGTCAAAATTAACCTGATTTGACCTAGAGCCAGGCTTAGGTCTGTATGGTAAAAAGAATATTTATCAAACTGCAGTGGCAAGTCAGACACGACAACGTGAAAATAAAACCTAAATCGCAATTTTCGGCAATTCTCGCAAGTTATTAAAATTTACCAATTGCCCCATGCATTTCTAATGGAAAGATCATGACCCTGACCCTGCTCCCGGTTATCGATATAGAAATCCTGCTACGAAAAATTATCTTGCTCGGCGACCTTACTATGTAATGTGAATCTAACCACGATAGGCTAAATTTGATATTATTGATGCACCTCCCAAAGTTTTTTCGAGGTTAGGTCTCTTGACCTGGGTTGGCGGTCTGACCTGATATGACCCAGACCTAAAATTTTTCCAGAAGCTGCAAAAATTTCGAGTCAGAGGTACATGAAGTACGGTGGCGCTGCGCGAAGGTGTCTTTTTTGCTACCTGTGGAAACCTGAAGAGGCCGGTTGCGCATCCCCTTGTCTGGGCGCATGTTAATTCTCATATATTTTGACACTTGCACGATGAAAATTGCGTAAAAACAATCCCATACGATTGCAAGCAACCGATTACAAGAGCAATCGCTTTGTTTGCGGCGTTAAACATAAGGCTGTACTACCGCAGTGGTAAAAAACCGTCTGCATACCTACCTTAGTTGCAAAAATTTGGAACTTATAGCAAAAACGCATTTTTAAATTTTTTTCTATCAAAAGACATATTATGAAGAAAATTTTTGAGGTGTCTAAAAGGGCAATTTCAACTGCGAAAAGGTCAAGCTAGGTCAAAAAGAAAAGGTCAAACAAATTAAAGTCAAAAATTTTCAAATTTTCAAATTTTCTTTTTCAAAACAAAGTGTAGTTCAAGGCGAGTTCAATGATATACAAAACTTGTTAATCAAGCTATGCGTTTTTGAGTTATGAAGCATCAAAGATGAGTCTACAAGGTGACCTCCCGAAAATGCCTCGGGCTATAACTCGATCACCGTTGGTCGGAGGGGGCTAAGATTCTCACAGGCGTGTTTCTGGCCCAAAACTACCCCGGAGACGAAGTTTCAGATTTTTTCTAGATATGGTGGTGTCAAGGCTTGGTCGATCTGTCCTGGAATGCCCCCCTATGAATTTCGGACTTGGGGTTGTTTGGGATTCCCTAGGTAGGCCCCTTACATTTTAAGCTTTTCTGTTTCTGGTTCAATTTGCCACAGGCTGTCATTATCAAGGATCAAGTATAAGTTCCAATCATAAGTCGAGTGAATACTCTGGATATAATTCATCCATTAACATAGATGGTACGTTTGACGTTTTTGATGTACTAAATTTTAGTATAAAATATGTAGCGGACCTATATCTGACAGTAAGATTCCCCTAGCCTTAACTTGCAGTTTTTTGTCTGAATGAAAACTTTTAGTCCAAACTCACCCGAGCAGCTCCTGGCCCCCATTCTCAACAGTCCGTGTGCTTATCCCACCTACCCAATATAGTCACGTCAATGGCTTGATCAAAATATCGCCGTCAGCAGCATGCGCGTCGCGGTCAGCAACAGAGTGAACGGCCAGTCAGTATCAAAAATGTTGCTGACAAGGTTTTTTATCTTTGCTCTCTGGAGCTGAAACTTCACTGAATATGGGGTCATTGCTGCTTTTTGCAATTGCTGGTTATAGTATTTTCCGATTTCGTCTAGAGTGAACTGGAATCAGGAAGTGTTGGGACATAAAAAGTAAGGGGACGGGCCTCCGCTGTCCTTTCCTGTTCAATGGGGGATGAATTTATATGAGTGGAGAGTGTCCGGCACATATTTTTCATTAATAATGCATATGAACGACCATAAGACAATCACCAGCAGAATTATCTCATAGGTTCGCGAAGGGGTATGCATGGCTCTGTGATAGAGCGTCCGATTTCTGAGCACAATTTCCGGGTTCATGTTCCGGGAAAGTCTCTAACTAAGTTGATCTGATCTCCCAAATCCCTCCGAGCGGGTAAGATTTGGCGACACCTTTTAGTAATCCTGGCAGTTGGAGCATAGTTAAACCCCAAAATTTTTATCGAGGACAGAGGATAGGCTTTATAGGCGAAATGCTTAGAACTGTTTGAGAGCAACCCAAACTCCTCCATGAAGTGCAAAATTGGATCCGAGGATGCAAAGCATGAGGTAGATCCCAACAAATCATGCAACATATGAGAAATGTGAAAAACTCTTCCTTCCATATGAAAAATTATTCCTTTCCTTGCTAAATTTCCACTGGTTTTGGTTTGCAAGCTTATGTTGTATAAACACTGCAATGATATTCATAGGCTCTGTTAATAAATCTGAACGACTCAAATGACCAAGACCATCCAAGAAGGTGTGAAACGGAAGCCAGGCAAAGCATACGTTTACTTGAGATCTCATGGAAGGTGAATACTCGCCGAGGCCTACAGCTGCCCTTTTGTGTGGTCACGTATCAGCGCCGAGCCAGCACAGAGCGATGAAAAAACAGCTACGGAAATGATTGGTCGGGAGTAGGGCTGATAATCCCGGGACATTTTGCAATCCGGGATCCCGGGATTCAACGACCCTCAATCCCGGGATATCCCGGGATCCCGGGATTGGGCAATTTTTTAATCAACATGTCGAAAATTAGTGTCTGCTTTAGATAACGTATGTGGCATATTCCTAACAGCATAGTAAATATTTCCCGTTAAAGGGAATGTGGCACCTTGGTCGAATCCTGGAATTTAGTTAAATTAGGCGTACTTTTAGTCAAAAATAATGGAACCACTCATGATTTCTCTGAAAAATGCACAATAAGCTCAATATTTTGTTTCTAAAAATACTCCTCTAGAAAAAAATAAATATCAGCCTGTGGATGATGTCACGATCTGGAAACCACTACCATACTTGAAACGCTTCAAGAGCTTCGATTGGCTGATGCTCATCGTGACGTCAGCATATGTCGTCACACCAGCAGTTCACAACAATGGCCGGCCTGCGACGGGCTGATGGGGGCTGGTGTCGGGTAGGTTTTAGTTTTTTCTACGGAAATATCGAGTTCCAAGACAAATGAAATATGGAGTACCGGGTTTTCCTAATTGCTTTACAACTTGGCTATCTCAGTTAAAATCACGTTGTGAAGGTGCCACATTCCCTTTAAGGATAACTCATAGCATACTATTCTCACCATGCGGAAAGCACTTGAAAATTCATATGGACACAAAAACAGAATAAAATGCTCTGCTCCCCAAACAAATACAGACACATGAATGATATTGACAATATATATTTCTTGGTTATATTTCTAGTCATATTACAGTAGAGGTATTTACCTATTGTGACCCGGCCTACTGTGTCCTGGTCACACAAGTCACCTGCCACGATAGTAGCACTTAAGGAAGCAAAGGGCATCAACGGCTTCGCCGCCGAGACTCGACCGTACTTAAGTGAAGATATTCCCGACAGTTGTAAACAAACGTTCCGACTCAACACTCGTGGGTCCTGACGGCGGTCGCCTCCGGCCCCTCGTGTTGGGCCAGGTGGGACCTGGGCGGCGGGGACGACTACATCCGGCCCTGCTTCCAAACGACCGCCACCTCTACCGGAGCCGCCTGATGGCGGCCATCCCAGCCGATAAAGATCATATTAAAAATCATATTATATTTTTGCAGGACCGAGGTAACCCGGCCTACCTTGCCCTAGTCCTCCAGCGAGCCGGAGACGTGGAACAAAATCCGGGCCCTACAGGATCCCGTGCACCTGAGGGACCACGGCCGCAGCCGCGACCCCGTCAAATGCGGCCAGCTAGGTGCGAACACCTGAAGATTCTTCAGTGGAACGCCGATGGTGTTCAATCTAAAAAGGTGGAACTAGAACGATTTTTACACGTCAACAAACCGGATCTCGTCTGTCTGCAAGAAACGAAGTTGAGGTCGAATGACAAATTCCAAGTGCAGGGCTATCACGTCGTCAGACAAGACCGAACGAGAGGTAGACGTGCAAACTCTGATACGGGCGGAGGAGTGGCGACCTTAATCCGCGAAGGCATCCCGTACAGATGCCTGGAGCGGCCCAGTGTTGCCCCAAACGACCCGACGACCGACGCTGTCGTCGTCGAAACCTGCATGGGAGCACGAATCACAATAGTCAATGTGTACGTTCCTCCTATTAGGAGAGGTGCTGGAGACGACCGTGTCCAAAATTTCGATCCGGACTACTGGCCCCACACTGCAAATACATTCATACTCGCCGACGCAAATGGACACAGTCCCCTCTGGGACCCCCAGGTACCCGAAGATGACATAGGCAGGACGATCGACGACTGGTGTGCCGCTCACAGCTTCGTTCCGGCAAACAGCGGGGAGCCCACCCGTCAGAGCAGAGCGCCACCCTTCTCCCAATCGGCGCCGGACGTCTCACTACACCACTCAAGGTGGGTGGGTCGGGTGCGATGGGAGACCAAGCCAGAACTATCGTCCGACCACCAACCAATCATCATCGAGATCAAAACAGGAAATCGAGTGCGAGACCTCGTCCGAGGACCCGGTACAGTTACCAGAAAGCGGACTGGAGACAGTATGCCAACATAGTCGACGAGAGACTGGCCACCCTGCAGCCATGGACGGAAGAGGTTTCCGTTACAGTGGCCGCCCGGGATTTCACCCGTATTCTAACTGATGCTGCCGCTGAGACCATCCCCAGAGGCAGCCGGAAGTCCCCTAAGCCTTGGTGGACACCAGAAGTGGACGAGGCAGTCCGCAAACGGAATCGCCTCCGTACCCTCGCCAGAGCCGACCCAGAGCAAGTGCCGGCCTGGACCCACGCGTCGAGGGAAACATCCTCTCTAATTCTGCGCGCACGACGAGAGTCCTGGCGAGGCTTTGCGGGCGATCTCAGTCTACGTTCTGACCCCCAGAAAGTTTGGAGGACCATCCGAACTATCGACGGCCGGGAAAGCGGCGGCAGACAAGATGAGGCCCTTCAGATTGGCGCGAAAACCATTACCGCTGACACCAAGAAAGCGAACGCCTTCATCAAAGAGTACGCCAAAGTCAGCCACCTACCACCGAGGGTGAAAAGGGACCGCAAATACAAGCACGCCGTCACCAACCACCTCAGAGTGGCATGCAGACAGTGCCAGGGGAGCGGACGGGATGCTGCGGCCTGTTCACTAAACAGGAACTGAATGACGCCTTCAAGCGCCTGCCGGGAAAGCGCGCCCCAGGGCTGGACTGCATCTCAAACGAAATGCTCACCCATCTCTCTGACCATGGCCGCACCAGACTGCTTGACCTCATAAATCTGACCTGGACGAGGGGAGAGCTGCCTTTGGCCTGGAAGAAAGCGATGATTATACCGGTACCCAAGAAAGGCAAGCCAAAAGGAAAAGTAGGCTCCTACAGACCAATAAGCCTCTTAAGCTGCACATCTAAACTAGCAGAACGACTAGTACAAACCCGGCTCTCCCATCTGCTAGAGTCAAGAGGCCTCCCTCTCCCCAGTGCAGACCGGTTTCAGGAAGGGTCGGTCCACTGAGGATCAAGTTTTAAAGGTGACCCAGGCCGTGGCCGATGGTTTCCAGAAGCGAGAGAGAACCGTTATGGTCCTGGTGGACTTCTCGCGCGCCTTCGACAAGGCCTGGCGCACGGGAATCATCTACAAGCTCGCTAAGATGGGCCTCCCGCGCTGCTACCTGGCCTGGGTCCGATCCTTTCTGACCGACCGCCAGGCCTGTGTCACATATAACGGGAAGTGCGGACGCTTCAGATGCATCCGTGAGGGCACGCCGCAGGGGCCGTTTGCTCTCCCACCTTATTCATTTCTTACATCAATGACCTCATCGAGCACCTACCACCTGGCGTCCAGACCTCGCTGTTCGCCGATGATCTGGCAATCTGGGCCACTGACCGGACCGTCGCTGCGGCAGAGCGACGAGTCCAAAGAGCTCTGAATTGCCTTACGGCCTGGGCGGAAGAGTGGAAATTAACCATAAGCCAAGAGAAGACAGTTGGCACCCTCTTCTCGCTCGACCCAGCAGAGGCCAGACGAGAGTGCAACCTGACCCTCGGCGCTGCTCGACTAAGCCACGAAGCGACCCCGACATTCCTAGGGGTCACGTACGACCGGACGCTGACCTTCCGCCACCATATCGAGAACCTGAGGTGCAAAATGAAGAAGAGGAGTGGGGCGCTACGGGCGCTTAGTGGCAAGTCCTGGGGCGCCGCGGCGTCCGACCTCAGGCTGGTGTACCTCGCGTTCATCAGATCCTGTGCAGACTACGCGGCCGGTGGCTGGATGCCTGGGGTGGCGAGCTCTAACCTAGAACGCCTCGAGGTCGTACAGCGACAGGCCTGCAGGACGATAACTGGCTGCCTGAGGTCGACGCCGACGGCCGCTCTGGAGCGAGAGGCGGACGTCATGCCTCTCAGCATACGACGAAAGCAGCTCGCGGCCATCGCAGTGCAGCGGCACGTCCGCGACTTTCCGGGCGACCCGCTACAACCGCTCTTGCTTGCGGAGAGACCCAGCCTGAGGCTACAGCAGGACCGCGGATGGGCCGAGACCGGCCTGGCAGTTTCCGCAGAGGCAGGCCTAGCCGCTTTTCCCGTGGAGCCTCTGCAGGTTACACCGCAGGTCGCGCCATGGGAGACTCCATCCCCGAATATCGACATTCGGACGAAACTAGTCGTCCAGACGAAGAAGACGGACCCTCCAGAAGCACGACTCGCGGCGGCGGAAAGGACTCTGGCTGCGCTCCCGCCAGCGGATATCTCAATCTTCACGGATGGATCCGCGACAAGTGGCACTGAGCATGGCGGTGGAGGCGCAGTGGTACTCAGGGAAAACAACCCTGTGAAGCGGATCAGAGTCCCTGCCGGCCGCTACACGTCCAGTTTCCGGGCAGAACTAGCTGCCCTGGATGCGGCCCTGCGCCATCTGTTGACGATCGCAGCCGAGTGTCGACCGAGAGAAGTGCGAGTCTGCACTGATTCGCAGTCCGCCCTAACCCGCCTGGCGGAGGGCCCGCACGCTCAATCCGATGCCTTGGCAGGCTCGGTTTGGCACCAACTCTCGACCCTGGCCAGCATGGGCATCCACCTAACCCTTCAATGGGTCCCGGGCCACGCTGGCTTACCGGGAAACGAGCTCGCCGACGAAGTGGCGCGTGCCGCTGCCACACTGGACCAGGGTTCCACCCAGATTGATTTTAACTCCGCGAACAGCTGCATAAGGCGCCACGCGCACAGCTTGTGGACTGAAAGTGTCAGCACCACCCGATATGCGGAGGAAAACGGCACCAAGAGAGTGGTCCTAGGGGACAAACATGGCCTCTCCCGCCTAGAATCCACCGAAGTGGCCAGGCTGCGGACGGGCCACTCTCTTCTCCTCCGCAGTTACCAGCACCGGGTGGGGCTGGCACCAAATGGCACGTGCCCGGAGTGCGGGGAGGACGAGGAAACAATGCAGCACCTTTTAACAGAATGCCCAGCGCGAGCTCTTCTCCGTCAGAATGTCTTTGGCCGGGACGACCCGACAATTCAAGAGGCGCTGGGTGATCCGCCTCGGCTGGCGGCCTTCATCCGGCGGCTGGGACGCCTCTGACGAGGCGCCTCCCATATGGCAGCTGCCGAGTGCCGGAAACATCATCATCATCATCACTCAACACTCGTAGGGACTATGTCCTTGAGCCAGCTGTAGAACAGAGCTATCATACCCGTTCTTCTCGAGACAGGCAAGTTTTCCAACTCTTTCCTAATGGCCTTGGTCATAAGCGAAGGATTGGAGAGACTTAGTTTGGATGCACTTGAACTGTGATATGTCTCTGGTACTCTTATCTAGAGCATGTTGAAGCATCGATTGAAGCGACTGTGCTGGCTGAGGATCATCAACGTCCATCGCTTCTGCATCTACAACTACTTCGGAAGCATGCATCTGTCCTCCCATTCTTCCCACCATATTTACAACTAAGTCCTGTACTTCCTTACGAGATAGCTAGGATGGAATCCAGGTCTTCCTCAGTTTTAGAGACGTATTAGGAATCCAGGGTCCTCATTCCTGTCGCAGGTTCCGATGTTTTGGAGCTACTTTCACCGGACAAGTTCTGCGGGGTCTTCCTGGATCGGGATGGTCCAGCAACGCTTTCACCACCATGCTTACTCTTGAGATGGACGTTAAGTCCTTTTACAGATCCTCCAGTTATTTTCAATACCTTTTTACAAAGGAGACATTTCGCTGTGCTCCCATCCGGACTTCTAAGAAAGTTTTCCCACACCACACTGTCCTTAAATTCCACAAAATCGGTCATTGCAGGCACTTCCAAAAATACACACAATGCGTCGCTTCCTGCCCTGACTGCCTTCTGGGTCACGCTGACAGCAGGCACTAAGAGTAACTGAGTCAGAGGACATGCTCCCTCACAGATACGACGAGCAATTCGACCCCTCCTATTCGATGGTCGAGGTAGTCGGCAACCTCCCGAGTAATATGACCTGGAACTGAACGCTTGAGGGGACGACGCCGCGGGGAGAGAGAGAAAGAGAGAGAGAGAGAGAGAGAGACGAGCTCGAACAGAGAAACTGACACGGTGTGAACTGTGAAGCGATGCCAGGTATAATCTACGTACATACATGCAGAAGGGAGAGCCTGGCTTTTTATTGTGTTTGAACATTTCAGGTAAGTAAAATATTAAGCATAAAACAACGCTGTAGCATATTGTTGGATTCTATAATGATTTTTAATACGATCAGCGACGCTTTCCACGCCATTCTTAGTGCTGAAAAATATCGGGATCCCGGGATTCGGAAATATATAATCCCGGGATTCGGGATTAATACAATCCCGGGATCCCGGGATCCCGATCCCGGGATTATCAGCCCTAGTCGGGAGCGGAGCCACGCTGTGAACCCCGCTCCGAGGAGGCGACTCGCACAATGCAAAGCGAAACTAAAACCCGCACACGTGCACCCACAGAAGGGACAGGTGGGTGGAGACACGCCACTGACTACAGTGGCGATTGATGGGATGTTTGCGGTATGGGATAACTGAGATGAGTGGGGCTGACGGAGACGCCGGAAATAGTTCTGTTGTGGAGTTCTGACCAGGAAACCCTCCACTAAAATGAAGAAGGCACTGAAGGCATTCCTTAATTCCAGTGAGCTGCAGTGGAAGGACCAAATACGACAAACGTAGATACTCTATGACCTAACTGTTGGCGTATGTTTTTAGCCTAAATAACTGATATATTGTCATCGTTAATTCAGCCAGCTGTTGACAGCTAGCATTCTGAAAGATCAGAAATTCTTAAGTGATGTACTTGTATAGAAGGGTCATGTCTCCTCTAAAACATTAATGGAGATTTCAAACTCCTCTTTTAATTCAAGTTTCCCTGGCTCTGATATGTTGCTTCGAGTATATATTTTGATAGTGTCCAATAAGTATTCTTGGCCCACCCACATCTTTGCTACTTGAATGCTGGACAAGATCAGAATGCCGGCTAGTTGAATACAGTTTAAGCCTCAAAGTGGGAATTTGTATAGCAATACAGATGCGTGCGAGAGCTATTGGCCCTAGATTGTCACTTAAGAACGCAAAGTGATGTTTCTCACTTTAGCTTATGGTTGCAGCTTAAACAATGGAAACTGTAACTCGCATCAATAACTTCTTATGTTTGAGAATAACGCACCGGTACCTTTTGTCATTACTCCATTTCATACACAACGTCTGAAATGTTCGCTTCATGAGCATGCTTGTTTTAGAGCAACTTAGCCCACATAAATAATATCACGCCAAAAATACAGTGCAAGTTAGATAAGTATTTGTAAACCCCATTACGAATCAAACAATGGAAAGGGCTTACCTGGCTGCTTGAAAGTCATGCTAATAAGCTCCATACTTGCGTCTGCCCCGAGCTTGTAATAATTGTGGGGCGGTCCATTATTCGGAACGTCCCATTTGTCATTGGTTTCCGCCCTCTCAAATGTCATTCTTGCTGGAACCCCTTCCAGTTCGCGAGTTTGGGTACCCGAAGCGCCAGGGATTTGTCACGGCTGGAGGTTCCCTCACCTGTTGTGCTGTCACCGCCCATCAATCAATTTAACACCTTTATGACTAACTGGACGTCTTCGCAGGCACATGCAGAATAAAACGGACAATAATACTGGAGTGCTTTCCGTTCTTATCACTTCAAGTGACACCGACGATGGGTGCTGTCCCCTCTTAAACTTCCCGCGCTACGCTCTGTCGATAGATGTCTTTGGATGTCTCCTGCATGCAGTCTGATAGATGTCTTCTGCATGCAGTGTCTTTGGGTACGCAGATGCTTACTTACAGATCTAACAGTGCATATTCTATTTTACTAAATATATTTTCCTGAGATACGACATAATTTAAATTGGCTGCATGTAGGCTTAGGAAGTTTGTTATGATACTTCGTAAAAAGAAATTAAAAAATAAAAAATAGAAGTATAGAAACAGGAGACAAATCTGTGAAATATGTAGCCCCTTAGTAATTAAAATCCTGGAAGGGAATTAGAAAACGTTTGGAGAAACACAGCGCGATGAGCTGTGAACTAAAATTAGCTAGCTGATGGTCTGGGTGGTTCACTTTATTAGCGGGTGTGATGATTGGCGGACGCAGGGGGGGCATTCCTGTCATGCCCCCCCAAAGCGCTGCACTGAAAAAAGTACGACATAAGTTGGATTTTTTCTACGGTGCCAAAATCCACTCTTCTTTCCTTGAATATGTTACACCTGATATTTTTAGATTGAGAAGCGTAAAATGCCATGAAACAGAAATAATACAACGCCAACCCGTGGGGTGTGAAAATATCAACTACCAAAAAGTACGACACTTTTAGGATTATTTCTACGGTGCCAAAATCAACTCCTCTTTCCAGCATTATTCCGCAACCCATTTTACACCGGTGTAATGCAAAAATGCATGTGTTTTGAGGGAATATTATTATACCACTGGAGTAAAAATATTGTCAGCTAAACCGGAAGAGTGTAAACTGGAAATGAAGGAGTGAAAATAGATTAAAATGTGAAATTCCTGGCGTATAAAAATCTTTGCAAGGTGCAAAATGAACCCGCGTTCAATATTACTTTGCTGCGGAAAAGAAACACCGATTAAAAAAACGACCCAGTTTATTCCCATGGAGCGCTTGAGGTCAGTTTAGTCTGATTAGGCTGATTAATATACACTCTGATAAACATACGCAACGCAACGGAGAGTTTAAATCATTTGTTTTCATACTCACTTCTAATAATCTACATAAATACCTCTAATTTGTTCTCTATCTGGAACAGTATTTAAATCGACCTTCAATCACTAAAATCATTTAGTTCCTCTTTGCACAAACATCACTAGGTATATGGTTTTTGTCTTAGGCTTCTTCTTTTTACACTTTCCAAATTTTCCTCTTTTATATCCGCTTATCACTACATCATTTCCACTCATCACCGCAAATCACCCTTTTGAGGCGCTGCACAGCTTTCTTAACACGCGCACTGAAGGGAGTCTCGGAGGCCAGCCCCCACCTTTTGTCAAGTGTCACGTTGGTTCGTCTATGTTTCGTGTGTATGTGTCTACCTGTTGTGCTTACGAACCTACATGTTTATAGATACTTCTGAGAAAGGCACCCTAAGTCCGCTAGTACTTTTGCGCCGATCTCGATGTAACCTTTTGGAAACAATTGTATATGAATAAACTATCGTATCGTATCGTATTGTTTGGAAACCACCTTTTTCCGAGGTGGCCGAAGAACCGTTCATGGCCAAAAACGATAAGTATACCTAGGTAATGGCCTCTGTGACCTGTTACTAAATCTGATTTAAACATAGGTCACCCACCATTGGTTAGCTTATACCCTGAGGAGCACCCAGTGAAAAATCGGAATATAATTCTTTTTTAATTTTAGGTCTAAAGAGGAGTTCACAAGGTCACCAGGTCAAAACCTGACCTGAAGTCAAAGTTTTTTTATTTTGCTTATCTGAACCGTTGTATCTTCTATCCAGCAATATATATAAAAATTAATTTAGATCAGCCACTTTTAAGATACAAAATTATTTCTGATTCAATGATCGTGTTAGCATTGGAAATTTCATGACCTCTATCTGATGACCTCTTTCACCTTTGGACCTGAAAATGGGCCCAAATTGTCATTTTGTATGGAGAGCCTTGGGTAAAAGTTTGGTGGAAATCCGAGGAGTGGCTCATGTTGGACTTCTTCGTGCCTACCTGGACGATTTTTCCTAGAATGACTCATCTATGCCTCGAAAGTGGCTAACAAAAGCATCACTATGGGGGGGGAGGTTGAAACTCCTATACTGTTCGGAAACGGGTACGTTCCATATCTTTGCTGGAATATTATTGGATTTGCTTAATTCAAGTGAAGATATAGGTTATCACTAGCTCACCACTGTGGTTCCGGGCCTCTTGTAGAAAATCCTTGACGATGTCCTGGATGCCAGACAAAGATAGGTATATAAGCGATTCATTCCGGCCCATTGAGGCAAATTCAACAGCTCTTTGCTATTTGCTGCACTTAGCTAGAATGATTTAGTCTTCGTTTCTTCTCCACGGCTAGACTAACCTCCACGCGTCAGGATCAACACTTTGTGGAATGCAGAACTGCAATGCAGTGATTCAAGCTCAGAACTGAAGCGAAAACAAAATGGCAGCATTCCACCCACGTGTCAACTGTAGTAAATAAATACCTTCTTATATCATAGAAACACACTCAAACGAAGATAAGAAGAATTAAAACATTCATTAAGCGAGTTAAATCAGCAAATATATCGTTTTAATCTATTGACAGAATTGTTTCACCATAGGAGAGTAAGACTATTCTTGAGGCAGTTTGCGAGTTCCATAGAAATACTCTGCAGAGTACATGTGCGGATAAATTTACCCCTTTGCATTTGCAGCACACTGAAAAAAGTACGCCAGAAAGCGGATTTTATCTACGGTGCCAAAATCCACTCTTCTTTCGGCGAATATTTTACACCCGATATCAACGCAAAATGACATGAAACAGGAATAATAAAACCCCAACCCGTGGGTCGTGAAAATATCAACTAACAAAAAGTACACCATTTTCAAGATTCTTTCTACGGTGCCAAAATCCACTCCTTTTTCCGGCATTATTCCACAACCTATTTTACACCGGTGTAGTGCAAAAATGCATGTGTTTTGAGAGAATATTCCTACACCACTGGAGTAAAAAGATTATCAGACAAATCGGAACAGTGTAAACTAGAATTGGGGGAGTAAAAATAGATTAAAATGTGAAATTTCCGGCGTAGAAAAATCTTTGCAAGGTGCAGAATGAACCCGCGTTCAATATTCCATTGCTGCTGAAAAGAAACAAGGATTAAAAATAACCCAGTTTATTCTCATTAGGCACTTAAGATTAGTTTACTCTGATAACAATGATTAATATACACTTTGATGAACATACACTCCAACGGAGAGTTTAAATCACTTGTACTTATAATCACTTCCAATCATCTAAGTACCTCTAATTAGCACTTTAATCTTGAAGCATATTGAAATTGACTATCAATCACTACAATAATTTCGTTTGTCTTTGCACAGATATGGCTTTGGCTTACAACTTTCGCCATGCCATAGGATTCGTTGGTTTTGCTCCTCGCAACGTTTCCTGTTGTATCATTCATTAACACCAGACAATCACCACCCATCACCGAAGATCACTTCTTTGAGGCGCAGCACACTTTTTTGAGGGGATCACGAACCCCCTGAAAGGTCGATGGCGCCCCTTGAAATGTAGTTTTCATACCTTTGCCTTAACCCGCGCCCCACCAGGGGTCCGGCGCCACCTTCGCCCCACCGGGGGGCCATCGATGGCCCCCACTAACTCCGAAAATATTGGCGTTAGCGCAAATCTGCAAAGTGCACTAGAAAGATCGCGTAAATTCAGTAGGAAATTATTTTACATGTTTTAGTGCTCAGATCAATGGTTTGACCTCCAGAGGTCAAATTAGGTCAAGATCGGCTATTTTCACTCAAATATGCAATGATTGAGCAAACTGGGCATAACTCTTATGTCATTAGAGCTATTGAGGCCTGGTAAAGTACATTTGATAGCAAATTGCCAGTACTTTTTCCGCTATGTGGAACGTAAAGACCTCCCGCCAGTGGTTTGACCTCCAGAGGTCACCTCGTGACCTAATATGACCTGAGGTCACGAAAGGTCAGAAAGTAACCTTGCCGTATATTAAATGAAAGCCAGTGACAAGACAAACACGATGGTGTTTGTTTCACCGCTCTAGCTTAATTAGGTCAAAAGTTATTGCCAAAATACTGTTTTTGACCTCTGGTGACCTTGGATGACCTTGGAAAAGTCAAAGGGCAAATATGACCCCTGGGATCCGTGAAAGGGTGTCCAAAAACGTTGTTCTGAGCAGTCTGAGTATTTGCAATCATTTTTGTGGCTTTTATATCATGAAACAACTTTTCCCTATGCTTTTCCAATGGGAGAGGTCGCCTCGTGACCTGACCTCAGGGCACGAAATCGAAAAATCCCGGATATACACCTTGTAGACCCTGGAGGGGTTATGAAGTGTAGGAAGTTTCAAATCGATCGACTTTGAAATGTAGCTCTTACAGAGCTCTAAAGTGAAGTGAGGTGACCTTGGTTGACCTCGTCTGGTGACCTGACCTTGGGTGACCCGGGGTAAAAAATTTCAGGGATGATGGGAAAATGATGCAGTGAGAGGTAGAGCCCTCAACTGCGGTGCTGCGCCTCGTCGTTTTTCTGCTATCCCGGAAAAACCTTAGGGGGGCTATCGATGGCCCCCCGGTGGGGCGAGGGTTAAGGGTGCGTTATCAATGTTAACTCTATGGGAGCATATTTCGTGAAATATCTCGTAAAGTAACGTGGCTATCGTCGTGATTTTTTCACCAGAAGTAGATAACAAGTGTATCGTTACGGCAGATGTTTTTCAGGCCTGATGCATTTCTTGTTTTTGTACAATTTGACTTTCTTTTTCAAATTTCTCAAACTTAAAGTTTGAATAACTTTTCACATGATATAATCATTGAAACATGGTGGGTGGGCATATGTTCTAGGAGCCAGTCTCCACAACACTGTTGTTGTACTTTTTTGAATTTTTGCCTTATAAGAAAGATATGAGAAGCTGAAATTTGAAAGCGTTTTCCAAAAATTCAGGTTAAAAATCGGAAAAACGGAAACAACAGAGTTTTGCGGCTATCTCCTCTATACAATTTCCATACAGAATCAAAACCAAAAAACGCTCGGCGAAAAAGTTATTTCAAGTTTTATAAAACTTTCCCAATAGATGGCACTGGCAGTACCGGATTTGCATGAGTGGCCGCTGTGGCAGGTCTGTTCATTCATGTTTTGGTGAATGGGACGGGAGCAGTGGCATAGCCAGAAATTCATCAAGGTAGTTGATAGCAGAAAATCTGCAGTTTGAAGTCAAAGTGAATACATTCACGAACGGGGATAGGAAATATTGAACAAAAGGAGAGCCTATAGCCTGGTCACCCCTGGCCACGCCACTGGCACACGGACACCTGTTTACCGGCGTGACCGGTACCTCTGCGCCCCGGGCGCGCGCCAGTCACGTGGCAGCCGACTGGGGGCATGATCCAGCTGCTCAGGCCCTGCTGAGTGGACAAAGACGTCTCATTGAGCAGTGCCGGATCTAGCCGGTCGGTTTGGGGGCAAGCCAAAGTCGCAACAAAAAAACGTCACGGTGTAAAAAATGTTGCTACAATATAATTGACGGTAACTTTTGGGGATATCCAAGGCGAAAGGCAAACAAAACCGTGACGGGGTGATAAATATACGCATAAGATGGTTGGTTTTTGTTATCCATGATCCAATGTTTACACTAAAGTTGACTGGTTCTGTTTGAAGTTTAGAAAAGGAACAAAAATATCGCTTATGAACTCAAGAGGAGTCGGGGCAAAAAGAAGGTCGATCGCTGTGTGTGCGTGGGGAAGAGGGGGGCAAAAGCGTAGTTTACTCCGATACTCCAAGCTTTTCCGTCGGGGGAGGTTAAATGCATTTTTGTCTCTCCCTTCTGGATCCGCCACAGCCATAGAGTTTACATGGACTTTGACTACCGTGTTTTCAAATCAAGTTTTGAAATAGGGGAATATGAAGGCATTGAAAAAAAAACAATGGGATTTACCCTTACTAATATTACATGATCTCGGGCATCAAAACTGGTTCGGTTTTTACCGCCCCTGCATTCAGTCATCTCAGCAAGGTGTTCTCTAATTTGATCGATAATCTAAACAAGCGAGAGGTCAGCTACAATGATGTGTCAATGAGTTTTTGTGTTTGAAAACTGCCAGGAATCTATAAGGGTGCCTCGTACCTCCTCGTGCCCAGAAGTGAAATCTAGCGGCTAATGTTCCATCATTTTAAGTCAGCCTAACAATTTGCTGCCCCTCAAAAACCATGATCAGTGCTTTTACAATCACCAAACTCAGCTCGAAAACATCAGACTTCACCCGACCAATTATCCAATCATGATTGATGATATTTTGGTAACTTCTGTATTCCATTACCGAGAGAAATAGCAGTTTTTCTTATAAAATAATATTGTGGTTATGAGACAAAAATAGCTGATTCGGGCTTGCAAGCGTTTCTCAGAAAAAGATGTGGGAATTTTAGAATGACTAAACAACCGAGGAGAGAGAGAGAGAGAGAGAGAGAGAGAGAGAGAGAGAGAGAGAGAGAGAGAGAGAGAGAGAGAGAGAGAGAGAGGGGGAGACAAAAAGTCAGACGGGAGTGTTTACCTGTACAGGGAGCCTTGCTCAGGGGGTGATTTTTAGGTCGGAAACAGCCGAAGCGTAGGCCATAGCAAAATTCGGATTTTTGAATGGGACTGGTGTTTTAAATCAAAACAACTATGTATTATTTTTTGCTATAAAACACCATGAATAGAATAAAACAATTTTGAAATTGGGTAGGAGTAAGAAATTGGGACAACACTTTTCCGTTATCACACATTTGTATTTTCTAAGAAGCAGGGGCGCTGCCACGGAATTTTCGCAGGGGGACGGACCCAGGCTGCTGCTGACCGGGGAGGCAAATTTTTGGCATATTCGGTACCTGACAGCATTAATGACGATTGACCCAAAAATTTTTGGGGGAACATCTCCCTGGTTGGCGAACAGGGGAGACGTGTCCCCCCCGCTTTCGGTGCCCATGCTTAGTCTCATTAAAAACATGAATGGAGCTGTGCAAATTCTACCTGGATTTTTATTTTACGATTGCTGTAATTATCTAATTATGTGACTGACTAATAAATCATAGCATGATCAGAGGGACTGAGGATCATACTGAGCCGATGACTTCCACATGATGTTATGTTTGGAACCCCAAAACAGTCACTTATGTGCAGACCCTAGTCTGTCACCGTCATGGATGCGGTTTTATGCCTATGCAACAATACCAGAAATTTTAAGAGTTTGAAGTGTTGTAATGAGCGTGAAAGTCATGATGATAATGTTATAAAAAATTAACCGGCAATCGCTCATAGTATAATGAAATTGAAAATGCCAAATAGTATATTGATATTTCGACGGCGTGTCTTCTTCAGGAGCAAGTTTTGAATTTGAAAGTCATTGATAGCAATGATTTTTAAATTCAATTTGAATTTAGGGCGAACAGCAAGCAGGTACACGTGAAAACAATGTTTAACATCTCGCGAAGGATACAGTGTGATGAGTTACCTGCAAAAAGAGACATTTAAAAACTACAGGATACAGAAACTAAACACACATAAAAGCACAGAATGCAACAAAACTATGGATGTAACAGTGAGTAAAAACAATTTTCAGCGATGGATGTGTGGTGGTATGGCGAGTGTTTATGCGTGGTGGTTTGGTCTTAAGTGGTATAAGTGTATGTGTATGGTACTGGTTGTAGGAGGCGCCACGAGGAGAATTGCTTATTTATTTGTGGTCTGCGGTTTCGGATTTCTATTGATTCCTTAATTTTGCATTCTGCCGAGTCTTTACAAACATGAATAATTTTTATTGCGAAGTCCTTGTCTGTGATGCGTGTAGTGGGGTGATGTGATATGGTGTGGTCTCCTAGATACTTACCCTTTTCTTTTCTCCTAGCGTGTCCTAAATGTTCCATGAAGCGGGTACGGATTTGGCGAGTTGTTTCCCCTATATAAAACGTGTTGCAAAGTAGGCATGTGATAAGGTATACTGTATTTTTGATGTGGCACCTCCCCTGTAACCCGGCGTCGCATGTGCTGCATGATTTCCTGTGTCGTTTAGGGCATGGTGCTGGGTTTAGTGATGATCTTATGAGGATGTTTGAGAGTGTTTCACCACTCTTGCAGGCTATCGTAATGTCTAGGTCTGTGGATCTGGCTGCGGTGGTGATCTTGTGCGTGAGCTGCTCATCAATGTATGGGAGAGAGATGTAAGTTGTGTTCCTGTTCTTATTCTTGGGACGTGGTTGGCATGGTTTATATTTGGCAGAGTTTTGTATGTTTTTGATGAGTTTGGCCGGGTATCCGTTCGACATAAATAGTTCCATGATTTTTTCTAGGCCACGGTTTTTTGCAGGTAGGTCTGATCCCAGCCGGATGGCTCTAAGTGACTGTGCGTGTATAACTGATCTTTTAGTTTGCATAGGATGAGCGGAAGTGAAATGTAGAATTATCGGTGCGGTCATGGGTTTTATATAGAGTTCTGTGGTGTACTTTCCAGAGGGATGTACGGTCAGGAGGGTGTCTAGAAATGGAATCTGTTGATGTTGAGAGTGGTCTGACCTATCTATGCTGAACTTGAGAGCCGGGTGAAAATCATTGATGAAAGTGAAATATTTCGTTAGGGTCTCTGAGCCATGTGTCCATATTCCAAAGATGTCATCTATCCACGTCCCAAGAATAAGAACAGGAACACAACTTACATCTCTCTCCCATACATTGATGAGCAGCTCACGCACAAGATCACCACCGCAGCCAGATCCACAGACCTAGACATTACGATAGCCTGCAAGAGTGGTGAAACACTCTCAAACATCCTCATAAGATCATCACTAAACCCACCACCATGCCCTAAAGGACACAGGAAATCATGCAGCACATGCGACGCCGGGTTACAGGGGAGGTGCCACATCAAAAATACAGTATATCTTATCACATGCCTACTTTGCAACATGTTTTATATAGGGGAAACAACTCGCCAAATCCGTACCCGCTTCATGGAACATTTAGGACACGCTAGGAGAAAAGAAAAGGGTAAGTATCTAGGAGACCACACCATATCACATCACCCCACTACACGCATCACAGACAAGGAATTCGCAATAAAAATTATTCATGTTTGTAAAGACTCGGCAGAATGCAAAATTAAGGAATCAATAGAAATCCGAAACCGCAGACCACAAATAAATAAGCAATTCTCCTCGTGGCGCCTCCTACAACCAGTACCATACACATACACTTATACCACTTAACAGGCGGTTTGGGGGGGATATCGGCCAAGATCGAATCAACGCCGATTTAAAATTAAGTCCATAATTCTACTATTTTGAAAAAAATTTCAAATTTTCATTTTTAGGAGAAGGTCGTAAAATATACAATTTGTATTTTAGATTTCATAACCCTTCCTACGATTTTCACAAAACAGTCAGATTTACAAATAATACCAAAATTTCATATATGAGTTACGCAAAATTAAATAATGGCATTCAGGACCAGACTAAAATAATACAACCTAAAAGTTTTGTTACGCGGATTAGAGCCCATATATGCTTCATCTGACACATAAATAAAAGAAAAAAAAAAACTCATCAGGGGCGGATGCAGTAAGGTAAAACATGGTAAAATGCATACCAACAATATGCGAATGGTATGCAATATATTAGTCCTTACAGTGAAATTTAATTTGATAATTTTACCTCCATGGCACGGAAAGGGGTGACAAGGCGGATAAGGATCGTCGTGGGGGTGGGGGTGATTGAAACACATTTTCAATATACAACGATATTGGTCCGGCGGATACTGGCGAATATCATTTTGAAATTGTATATGGACACGCCTCTAATCAAATGGTTATAATATTTGATTTTAACCCAATTGTTCCTAAGCAGTCTTCTCACTTACAAGTTAGTATAAATCCCCATTTAATCACGCCATAATAAAATATACAATTTACATTATCATCTCACAAAAAATATATAATAAAACATATAACTATAGGATCACAGAACGGCTCCTTTAAAAACCATATACATAATACTGTTTATAGAACTAACAGCATAGCTGCCCGTAAATATATAATCTAAATTTCAAAACCCTTATAGTTTAAAAAGTAGGAAGTTTAGTTCATCGCAAGCCGTTTCGGAGATATTCTAAGAAGGGGAATAACCCGCAATGTTAAGACCAAACCACCACGCATAAACACTCGCCATACCACCACACATCCATCGCTGAAAATTGTTTTTACTCACTGTTACATCCATAGTTTTGTTGCATACTGTGCTTTTATGTGTGTTTAGTTTCTGTATCCTGTAGTTTTTAACGACACGCAGATTAAAATTGTTTCGGACCGCGCGTCGCCTAAAAATAACATCATAATCAAGCCCAAGCACGCCGGATCATATACATTGGCATCAATTTCATTATACTATGAGCGATTGCCGGTTAATTTTTTATAACATTATCATCAATACCAGAAATCACAAATCTCCCGATGTGATCTTGTTCCAATTCGTTCCATAGATCCGACGGGTGGAGTTTACTGTTCATGGCATCCAAAGAAGATTTAGCACAAAGTCGTAATTTGTAAAATGCATTCCTGCGTTCACTTCCTTGCTGCTGCTCGGAAGCTCATTCCGTCCTGTGACCACATTTCAATCACGCCCTTTCTTTCAAGTCTTACGTTCTCTTGTGGACCAGTGAGGGTAATTAAAAGGCTGAGATCACAAACAGAGTCTCTGCTGAGGCTAGGCCACTTCACTTCCAGCAAAAATTTATATTTCGTTTTTTAACGGATTTGGGGCACAGGGAATATTCTAGCGTAATTAACTGGGAGCAAAAATGGACCCAAATATGGTTAGCCTTCAGTTTTTTATGGAAAATGTAGTGTCAGAGTTGGAAGCTGAAGATTTATGGCCCCCCTCACTTTCTGGCCAGTTGCAGCCTGCCTGGCCGAAGCTGGATGGCGCACACCGTTCTGCAACTGGACAATGTGAGCCTTCATGAATCTACTAACATATGAAATGCTGCTGAGTTGGTGTTTTGATAAGCAATATGACTTTATAGTTTTCACACTTTGGTTTAGAAATGAGTGCCCCCGAAAATGTTTAATTAGTTGGTTCATTTTGGACATCGGTTCAAAATTTCGTCGCAATCAGGTCACAATCTGCGGTCGAAAATCAGCCTGAAGTAAATGTTGCATATTCGCAGCTCATCAAAAATCGTACCGGAAAGCTACGTGGGTATATTTTCGAAATAATATTGACAGAATAGAGCATTCCAAATGTACTTAAAGTACAAAGGAAGAATACGATGTTAAATTGTATCTGATTTGCGTCAAATAGCCTAGTTAACCCAAGACGGTGTTTTTACCGAAGTGAGCTGAGTGCAATAGCAAGGAGAGGCGGGTGACAGGGAACGATTTTGAGAGAGGTTTATGCCGAATTAACCCGCCTGAATCTTGTTCGTACTTTAATGTACCCAAGTAGTCGACTTTTTGGGACATCTGGAAATTGATTCGTCTATGATCACTAGAAGCAAAAGCCGCCGCGAGCATAGGCGGATCCAGGGGGCAAGGGGGGGCACGTGCCCCCCCCCGATCGACCCTCGGCACCCCCTGAAAGGTCGATGGCGCCCCCTAAAATGTCGCTTCCCACCCCCCTCCCCCAGGATACGAAAGTCGGCGCCCACCGGTAGGATTTGGCGCCCACCTGATAGGTTTTGCCGGTCATAAGTGGCGCCCCCCTGGTCCGGATGGCACCCCCTCGGGAAGGTGCCCCCTCCGATCGGCAATCCTGGATCCGCCTATGGCCGCGAGAGATCTGTTCCAACGAGTGAAAATCTAAAACATTATCCCCCGGGTCAGCTAAGATCTGTGGAGGCCTTATTCATTTGTTGCCCATCATCCTCCCTCAGCAGAGCAAAACTTCCAACAGAGCGGGAGGTACTAAAGTACGACCTTACCAATAGCAGGAAGATCCTCGCCTTTATGGAGATGCCACTGCTACCAGTGCAAGTGTAAATGTGAATATATTTTGAGCCATGGAGTTCACGGAATATAACTGCAAGGGGAACTTGCGACGGCTGCTGGATGGAAGACTTTACTAACAAGGAGAGAGTGGGATGGTGACGGTAAAAAATGAAAGACGCGTTTAGTATGCTGGCTAATCTTTGGGATGTCGCAGCGCCCCACTCTGCAGTGTCTCAAAAATGGTTTTGCACTGGGATGCTGAGTGTAAAATTCAAGTTTGAAAATACTGTAGGCAAGTGGCAAGTCCAAACGGTATAATATTGTGAGAGTTAGTTTAAGCTCGATAATATTCCTTACCTAAGGTTTGCGCATTTTTCATTCAAATTTTCCTTACTTTCACGCTAGATGATTTTATATACACTAGGGTTATTGAATTATGCCAAAATAAATCCACTAGAAAAGTGGGTCCAAAAGTGAGAAATAAAGAAAGTGAATGGGAAATTCAGAGCGCCTGGGTGTCATTCTCTACTAAGCATTCTAGGATTTTGATCATTGTGCCTCCATCGCCATGGTCAAGGATGACACTCTCCTGTCAGAGGAATACAAACAGCAGAACACTAGGCTCTACCAATATCAGTAAGACCAATTTCTGGCCGCCATGAGCTGAAACGACAAGAACTTTCAGGGGACAGAAAGCGGCGATGTCCCGGGAGCAGAGTGGAAAAAATAACGACGACGACCGCAGTGCAGAAATTCATTCAACTAGTGTGTCCCAATAGTACAGTCCTCATAAGAAAAGGCAAACAATTGTGTGAGTCAAATTTCTGTGTCATATTCAGCCAGCACCTGTTATCGCCGAGGCTGCTGACCAGTGGCCTTTCAGGGGGTGCCATCAATCTTTCAGAGGGGCGCCGCGACCATTTCAGGGGGGACCGAGGGTCGAACGAAGGAGGCATGTGTCCCCCTTTGCACCCCTGGATCCGCGATTGATTCTCCCGCTTTGGGGTGGCCATGTGGGGACTTGCGTGTCCCGTTTCTTAGTCCATCAGCTTTATCACATTCAATGTTCCGAATTTTCGACCGGTAAACTCTCTTCTCCCTCGGTGCTTGAAGCTCAATCCCGATGCAATATTTTTTGCTGCTGATGCTGCCACGTTGCAATTTCTTTAGCAAAATAACCGTTTATTTCTCTTTTTGCTGTGATTTATACACATCTTTTGCGCCCCTGACATATTACGGTGTTTTCTGTGTCATTTAAACTCCATAAAAGTCATTCTTGAATCTATAAATTCCCAGCAAGAGTATATTTTCTCGTCCAATTGAACTAGGGCCTTCCCTGAAATGATTACAATACTCCTTGAAAGGCCGATGACAACCCACTGAAATTTCGCGGGGGAGGCGGTGTTGCATCACCCCCTAATGCTTGCCGAATATTGCAGAAACGTCGTCCAGTTCTTGAAAATTGGTGCGGACTATACAACTTTTATTGTGCGTGTTTTGCATGAACATGCCTTTAGCTCTTTACACCAGGGAACTATGGCCTCGTGACTGGAGGCATGTGAGGGTTATTTGGACATCAGGACACGTTTTCACACGAATCTCTCACGGCTCCTCTCCTCATAAAAGGTCAAACAAACAATTCAAAAATCCAATGATAATGATGTGTGGATTCCATCGAATCACATCAGTGTTAATTCCAAGTCAGAGCTGAGGGCCTATCCATAAATTACGTAACATGTGTTCTTATAATTTTAACCCTCCTCCCTCATGGTAATACTTTCTTACACCTTGTTGTAACGTTTAACAAAATGGTTGCTGACTTCCTCCCCGGTTTTTCCTTATGTACTTTATGGACGGTCTCTTGTTTAGGAGATCGTCTTTTGATCCTGTCCCTAGGTCAGGGCCTATAACTTGGGAAACTGCTTCCAATACATTACAAAGCTTTGGTTTATGTCGAACTGATGTGGTCAGGAAGGGTCTGGACGGGATTGAGATCGTACACGTGTATCGTCGATTACAACACAAACTATCCTATAATCCGAAACACCTCTCGATCACAGTGAGGACAACTCCGCACATGATTGAGGGGTAGAACGCCACCCCTTCTCCGATCACCGGAAAAATGTTCCACAATAAATACTTGGGGAAACACATGGAGCTGCGCGCCTCAGGGTTTGGTGGGTGTGTTAGATCGAATAGCCGTATATTCTCCATAGCCGACGAGCCCCGCGTGTCCTCCGGACACACACTGCCGCCCGAGCCTGCACCTCGCAGCACGGCCGCGCCACGCCTCAGCCGCGGTGTCGCAGGGGCGATCCCAGTCACTCGACTGGGGTGGGTAACACCACCACATCTCCCCCTCCGCATTCATAACGCACACGGTTTACATTTCCTCAATCAGTCGTCGGGGAGGGCGCCGCACTCTGGCCGAGCGGCGCAAGGTACTAGGAACGTCGTCACCGGCGGGGAATGGAGTGCCACTGAATGTCCCGGATGTTAGTCCGGCTCCTGGTGTACCATTGTGCACTCTAAGGTGGCACCGGTTCCTCTCCACCTCGCCTCCGTCGTCATACCGTATCCGATAACGCCGGTATGGGCAGACTAGAGTCACCACCCCACACCTGTCCCACCGTCGGGTTCGGGCGTCCTGGACACGGACCCGCGTGCCCACAGCGAATGCAGGCAGGTCCCGAGCGCGCACATCATACCGCTCCCTCACTTGCTGACGCTGTCTCCTGCAGGCCTCCTCATTGATTTGACAGGACTCGGCACGGTGATAGCTCAATGAATGGGCTGGTAGGCTGTCCCGCAGCGATCGGCCGTACACGATCTCGGCGGGGGACCGTCCGCTGCTGCCTGGAGTGTTGCGGTGTTGGAGTATGCCTCTGGTCCACTCCTCCTCATCCAGCTTTCCCCTGTGGAAGTCCCAGCACCGTCTTAGCAGTCTCTTTGCAGCTTTAACCCCCGATTCAGCACGACCATTAGACTGATGGTAGTGGGGTGAGGACGTGCAGTGTTTAATGCCCCATTTCTTCAAAAACGCTTGAAATTGGTGAGATGTAAACTGCGTTCCTCCATCAGTCCAGACTACTTCAGGTATGCCGACCTGGCAGAAAATCCCCAGCATGGCTCTTATCACACTGTCGGTGTTAGCTCGCGGGCCCACGCAATCTATGAACCGCCACCCGGAATACCCGTCCACAACAATCAGGTACTTGCCTCCGGCGTGGTCGGCGAAGTCCATATCCAGGAACTGCAAAGGGCGGCTGGCCGGCTCATGCTCGGTGAGTGTTTCCCTCTGCTGTGTTGGCAGCTCACTTTGACAGCGTTCGCATTGTTTGACAGTGTTTTCAATGTCGGTGTCCATCCCCGGCCAGTAGACCACCTGTCGAGCGCGTGACTTTGTCCTCTCTTTCCCGAGGTGCCCTGCATGTAGTGACGTGAGTGTGGTGCGGCGAAGCGAAGAGGGTACTACGACGCGACACCCGCAGAGTATTATCCCGCTGTCTACTGATAATCTCTCGTGCACCGGCCAGTACTTCTTCAGTGGTTCTACAACATCAGATTTTTGGTTTGGAAACCCCTTTCCGATGACTTCTATAAGGAGTTGCGCTTCCGGGTCTGACTCCACGGCGCGGCGCACCTCTTCGAGATGGAGGTCTGTCTGATGTGCCTGCAGCTCAGCTGTGGCAATCGTGCACAGGCTTGGGCTGGCAGGGTCCTCGCCGCATTCATCCCCCGTTTCCGCGTCTTGTGTGGGGTTCCTCGACAGAGCGTCTGCCGCCTTGTGTTGAGATCCGGGTACCCAGACCGCGGTGAAACTCCCCGACTTCGCCCATTTTCATCTTCAGGCGCTGCAGTCTGGGATTTTCGATCTCATCCAGTGTTTTGCTGTTGATGATTGGTATCAGCGGCTTGTGGTCGGTGATAACCTGATATGTCGGCAGCCCAGATAGGAAGAGGCGACACTTCTTGATAGCCCATGCAACAGCCGTAGCTTCAAGTTCTATGGTGGCGTACCGTGTCTCAGCGGGCGTCAGGAATCGGGATCCAGCCTGTATAACACGCCACGTGCCGTCACGCTGGGCCTGACTCAGGACAAAGCCGAGTCCCCGCAGGCGGCTGGCATCAGTCGAGAGTGATGTTGGTCGGCTAGGATCGAAGAATGCCAGGGCAGGTACGGACGTCAGCGCCGTTTTAGCAGCCTCAAACGCTCGCTGGTGTTCTTCCTCCCATCGGAACTCGTTTTTTGAGCTCAGCAGCGGTCGCAGTGCTGACAGCAGTTCGGCCACCTCTTCCATGAAGGAGGCCACTTGGTTTACCAGGCCGAAGAAACTCCGGAGGTCCGTTATGTTATGGGGAGTCGGGAACTCAGAGATGGCTCTGGTCAGCTGTGGGTCTGGGTGGTATCCGTCCTGGGATACGATGAAGCCGGCGAATCTCACTGACCTCTGGGCCAGCTGGAGCTTCGCCAAGTTGAGAGAGATTCCCTTCTCTTGGCACCGGGTGAGAAATGCCCTGACGTCGAGGATGTGATCTTCCAAAGTCCTACTGAAGATTATGACGTCATCGACGACTTTTCGATACCCATTCAAGCCTTTGAAAGCTTCATCGAGGCGTCGGTTGTAGTGTTCGGAGATAGATGTGACCCCGTACGGTGCGCGTAAGTAGGCGTACCTGCCGAATGGCGTCGTGAACGTAGTCAAAAGCTGGCTTTGCTTTTTCAAGGTACACTGATGGTAGCCTTTGAGGGCGTCGAATACCGTAAACCAGCCGGCTTGTGACGTCGTGATGGATGCGACTTCTTCTGCAGGCGTCGGGGACTGGTATGTTTCGCGGCGCACGTATTTGTTCAAGTGCGACAGGTCAACGCAGAGCCGAACTCCGTTGCCGCCTTTCTTCGGTGCGACTACAATTGGTGCACACCACTCCGTCGGAGTTGTCACTGGAGTGATAATGTTCTCTGATTGGAGCTTTTCCAACTCTTCTCTGAGGGGTTCTCGCAGTGATAACGGGACACGCCGGGGAGTGGTAGCGCAGAACGGCACAGCATCGTCACGGATATGAATTTCAAATTCCTCTCCAGGCATAGCGCGAATTCTGCCGTCGAAAACTGTCGGGAATTCCCTCGTAACATCTGGGAATCCGGGGGTGCCGCCGGCGCCGGAATCGGCGGTGCCACTTCTGTTTCCGGCGGTAATGAACCTTGGTCGGGCCCACTCGGCCTGCGCGCTGCTGCCCCGGGAGTGTTGGCAGGCGGCGGGTTCTTGATACTGCCGATAGATGTCGGTCTAGTCGCATATGCCGGTGGAACATGGGTAGCATGGACGATAGGTGGCGCTGCGGTTCCACCGTCACGTATAGATGGTGCTGACTCTGCCGGAGTACCGGTCCTGGTCCGGAGGGACGGTAGCAGCACAGATGCATTCTCAGATGAGTTGTGGCTGATTTGTTCTGGATACCTCTGCGGGATGATTCGAAGCTTCCTGGCAGCTCTCCACGATAAAAGCAGGGCACTGACGTCAGGAAGGATGTGTATTCTTTCTTCCATTGTTGTTTCTCCTAGGGTTAATGACGCTGGCAGAATTCCGATGGATGTTATAGTTTCCCCGTTTGCGGCTGGTGGGTGCTGCTCTGCAGGCAATAAGTTCTCTGGGTATTCTCCCAGCTTGTCCAGCAGTGTAGTGCCAGCGACACTGATGTCGGCCCCAGTATCCGGTAGAGCCTCGACCGTAGCAGTTAGGTGGGCTTCTACCACTAGTGCTACCCTAGGGGCGCTCTCAACTGACGTCGACGCGATTATGGCTGAGGCGTTGGGTCTTCGGGTATACCTGCTGTCTCTTCCTCCTTCTGGTGAGTGAAAGTGGACTTGATGGCCTGGTGGACGGTACTGGTCCGGCGGTGGCGACTGGTACCTAGCCCTACCCGGTGACTGGTATCTGGTGCGTGCAGGCGACTGGTACCATGCGCGTCGAGGAGACGGCGTGCGCCGTCCCGAACTGTTCTATCCACCGGTACGTATACCGGTCCTGTGTCTGCAGACGACAGAGAAGTGATTAAGCTGCTGACATGTGCGGCAGCGCTGTCCTCTGGCAGGGCACTGCTGTTCACGCTGGTGCCGCCACCGGCCGCATGCAGTGCAGTGCGGGCTGCTCTGGTCTCGGCTACGTTCCCGGCCGCGCAGCTGAAACGCTGACGCCTGGGCCGGTACGGATGACCGCAGTTCCTGCGCGTCTCTGGTAGCCGCCTCCTGGGCCCTGCAAACAGTGATGGCCTGTGCCAGAGACAAGTCGGGGATAGCGAGAAGACTTTTGATGGTCTCTGCAGACCTCAGACCCATCACAACGCGGTCCCTGATAAGTGAATCATTGCAGTCGGCGCAGAATTTGCAACTACGAGATAATTCACGCAGGGACGTGAGATAATCATCAAAGGGCTCCCCTTCAGATTGAACTCTTTCGTTGAACCTTTTACGTTCGATCACTTCATTCACTTGCCCGACAGCGAAGCGTTCGATGGCAGCAAGTACTGCATCCGGGTCGGTGCGGTCTGACTCCGTGATGTCGAAATTCCTCAGGACGCGCCGGCTCTCGGCTGTCATCACGTTCTTTAAAGCTGCCAGTTGGATGTTAGGGGCTGCGTGGTCTAGACCGGTGAGAAGGACATAATCATCCCAGCTCTCTTTTCACACTTGGAAACGCTCACCCCTATCACGTGATAGATCAAGACCATCGGGTGCTCGAATTCGGCCCGACCACGGCACCGGAGCACTGCGCACTGTGTCCACCGCATCCTCCTGCTCACCCTGTCTCGCTCTCGGCATTTTCACTAAACGTTCTCTTCGCTGTTCTTCACTCATTCGAACACTCAGTCCTCACGTTTTACAACTGCCGGCTGCACCATGTGTTAGTTCGAATAGCCGTATATTCTCCATAGCCGACGAGCCCCGCGTGTCCTCCGGACACACACTGCCGCCCGAGCCTGCACCTCGCAGCACGGCCGCGCCACGCCTCAGGCGCGGTGTCGCAGGGGCGATCCCAGTCACTCGACTGGGGTGGGTAACACCACCACAGTGGGTGAGTGAGTGAGTGAGCCCCTTTCCGTCACCGCTACGAGGCGGGGATCCCTAAGATACGCCAAGGCGGTCACAAATGCGGTCACCCAGCCCATGTGTCATGTGTATGTGCATGTGTGTGTACGCGCGGAGAATGACGACCCACCGACGCAAGGCGGGCGAAGAACATAAAATTTGGTCACGAAAGTGGCCGAAGTGGGAAGTAGGAAATGGGCGCGGATCCAACCGCTGACTAGCTGCTAACTCGCACAAATAGCGTAGCCAATCCACAGCCATGCTTGAACTGCCATTTGGCCAGCTTTGGTCCATCCCAGGTGACAGTGGTGCGAGCTGCAACCGCTTTCTCTTTTAGAGAAATCAAGACATTTGCCCAATAGCAGTCTGCCCTCGGAATAATACTGGGCCCACCTCTGCGAGAGCACCTGTTACTGCGACGCGTCTGACCTTGCCCGCAGCGATTCTTGGTCACCTGAAGGGTCGTAAAGCGTGGAATGCGCAGCGTACTACGGTTTACAACCAACGTGTCACGTGGGCAATCTTTGTAACGAGATGAATGAACGAATGACCTGACATCTGTTGTTTGGGAAACAGGGTTTTAGTTCTGATGGGTCATGTCGTGTGGTGCATGTATCGAGGGTAACGCACCCTTAAGAAACGAGATTTGTTTCCTCGCAATAGGATCTGGTGGCTCCTGGCAGGTTTTGGAGCCCACAGGAAGCCGGTTTTCCCCAAAATCGGAGCCCCTGGTCCGGATACAGTTACCCTGTGGGTCTATAGGGCTAACCCCGCCACCCCTCTTCGCTGCTGTCGAAGATGAGGAGACCGGCTCCCCACCTTTGGCTTGTAATATCATCGAAAAAGCCTAATCCTAGTGGCCATAAACCCTTTATGACAGACCCTGCCCTACCTCCACCCACCGTGGATCTTGCCCCACACTTGAAGCTCTGTAGCCCTTAAGTGGCTTTATATATATATATATATATATATATATATATATATATATATATATATATATATATATAGCCACAGGGCGTTGCCACTGGGGACCTGGGGAAGGACTGGGCCCCCTCTTTTGGAGAGAAAGTGAGAAGGACGCCAGCTCTTTTGGCCGAAAATAGCATTGAATATGCAGGGTCTAACTTATCACCATCCCCCCACTCGAACATCTAGGGCGACGCCAATGGCGGGGCGGGGGCCCGGCTGCAGTCACAGGGGGCCCGGGTAAAACACAGGGGGAATGCTCTGCAATTGCTGAGAATGGGGGCTCGGCTTCGGCAGTGGGTCAGGGGTAAATTCTGAGAGGTCCAGTCGCACACTCAGAGGCTCTAAGTGGACTACAAGGGACCCGGGTACGCTATATTTGAGTGGCATTTTTAAGGCAATTTGCGGGGCTGGGGTACAGCCGTAGCCGCCGGGCCCCTTTGCGGGGGGGCAGTGGCTGTGGCGAGGGACGTTTCTTTTCATTGCTTAAGGTGAGCCCAAGGCGAGGGCGATTGCCTTATCGCCCCCCCTCACTTGGATTCGTACCTGGTGCTGGCATTGGTGAAATGTCGTATTTTTCATCGATAAGTCCTCCATATTGAACTTATGATCTGTATACTGACCTCGATTTATAAACAACGGGCAGGGGCGCAGCCAGAGCTTTGGTATGGGGGGCACACCAACTTTGAAGGGTACCCCGGGAAAAAGGGCACTTTTTAACGTAACCTAAAAAACGTACTATATCTTTGTTTATATCATTTTTTGGGCATCTTTGGCTCAATAAAAATGCAAATAAATCATTGACGGAGAAGGAAAACTCTATTAAAACCGAAAAAAAACATCAAAATGCCATAGAAGTAGCCGAAACACGACTGTTTTGGATATATTTAAGGGCAAATCAGTCAACTCATGCAAGTACTTAACATCAGAGAAATCAGCGGAGCACGTGATATCTGTTACCATGTGCAAGTTAAGGCATATTGGAGTCGAAAATTTATTTGTTATGCCCATTGGTTTTGTCCTAACGAGTGAGCCCTGGCTGAACGCGGATAAAGTTTCTTGCCTCCCACAATCGCCGTGGGACGAGGAGTGGCATAGTGTCTTTGGAAGAACAGAATTTTTGCTGCCGGAATAATTTGGGAGATACCTTTTGAACGCGCTTATTAAGTTCCACATTCTCAAGGATCGGTCCCAGTTAAGATTAAAGAAGAGGTGAATGGGGTGGTTTGGATGGGGATGGTGGGACAGGGCTGAAAATTGTGAAAACTAGTTCTTTATTTAAATTAATTAATAGAAATCCTGGTTTAGGGGACTGTCCTCTGAACTGAGGGGCAGATGCCTTTTTATCATCACTTCCCAGAATCCACCAGTATAATAAGTAATTTATATAACCAGGGGTGCCTAGGCATCACAAGCCGTTTTAGAGATTCCTCATTCCTCGTTAGCTCCGTTTTACAAGGGGAGTTTCCATCGTGTTCTTATTCCCCATCTATCCCAGGGACTAGACTAGCTCATTGGCCCCATAGATGAGGTCATCAGACTAGCTCAATGGGCCACAGATAGGCTCATAGGGCTTTAAACCAGTTCAAGAAGCCCCAGAACAGTTTAAGGCGCCAGATCACCTCAGGGGGCCTCAAGCCAACATTAGGGGCTCTCACAAGCTCAGCGCCCAGACCAGCTCAGGGTACCCTCAGAACCCAGATCCGCTCTTGGGCCCCAGATAAGCTCTTGGGGCCCCAGATCACTTCAGAGGCCTCAAGTCAGATCAGGGGGCAAGATCAAGTCAGGGGCACCAAATCAGCTCAGTGATCCCTAACCAGCTAGGGGCCCAATCAGTTCAGGAGCCCCAGAGCTGCTCAGGGGACACCAGATCGCCCCATAAGGCACCAGATCAGCTTCGGGGACAAACAATCAGATCAGTGGTCCCCGACCAGCTCGGGCCCCAGATCAGCTCGGGAATACCAGATCAAGTCAGGAGGCACTTAATCAGCTCAGGAACCCCATACCATCTCAGGGGCCCTCACCAGCCCCTGTGGGCCCAGCTCAGCTCAGGGCCTGGGAGCTGCTCAGGAAATCACGTAATCAACCCAGGAGGCCCGGGTCAGCTTACATGGCACCGCATTAGCCATGGAGCACCAGACTAGCTCAGAGGGAATCAGATGGGCTCAGGAGACCCAGTGATGACTCAGGAGGCACCAGATCGACTCAGGGGGTATTAGTTAAGTTCAGGGGGCAGTATATCTGCTCAAGGTGCACCAGATCAATCAGCTCAGGGGGCAAGTTCAAGTCAGGGGCACTAAATCAGCTCAGGGATCCCTCACCAGCTCGGGGCCCAATCAGTTCAAAAGCCCCAGAGCTGTTCATCAGGGGACACCAGATGCCCATAGGCCACCAGATCAGCTTCGGGTACAAAGAATCAGATCAGTGGTCCCCTGCCAGCTCGGGAATACCAGATCAAGTCCAGAGGCACTTAATCAGCTCAGGAGCCCCATACCATCTCAGGGGCCCTCATCAGCCTCTGTGGGCCCAGCTCAGCTCAGGACTTTAGAGCTGCTCATGAAATCACGTAAGGAGGCCCAGGTCAGCTGAAAGGGCACCAGATTAGCTCAGGGGGCACCAGACTACCTCAGAGGGCATCAGATGGACTCAGGAGGCACCAGATCGAATCAGGGGCATTAGTGCAGCTCAGGTGGCATCAGATCGATCCGCTCGGGGGCCCAGATCAGCTCCCAGCCCCCAGGCTATGGCAGGGGCCTAAATCAGCTCAAGGAGCAACATAACAGCTCAGGGAACACAAGATGGGCTCAGGGCCCACCAAACCAGCTCAGAGGGCACCAGACCATCTAAGGAGACATTAATAATCAGCTGAGGGAGCACCTAGTCAGCTGAAGAGGCACCATATTGACTTAGGATACAGTAGATCAACTTGGGGAGGCATGAGATCAGCTCGGGGGCACGAATCAGCTCCAGGGGCACTATATTAGCTATTAGGGCATCAAGCAAGCTCGGAGGCATTAGACTAACTCAGAGGGCATTATATAGGTTCAGGAGGCACAATTATTTGCTCAGTGCGGCACTCGATTTACTCAGGGGCACCAGATCAGCTTAGAGGGCAAGTAATCAGCTTAAGGGGCCAAGACCAGCTGAGAGGCCACGAGATGAGCTCAAGGGGAACCAGATTAGCTTCACCCGTACAATTATTGGCGACGATGAGGCATTAGGAAGACACCTACCAGATGCCCATACTCTTCCCGGGTGCTTAAAAAAGGCGACAGAATGCCATAGCTGACCGAGAAAGGTATTAAATTGTCCAACAAATCGCTACATGCGGTCCAGTTACATTTTGTTTCAACGGCGCAGGGCACTAAATTTCGAGCGGCACGGCCCAAATTGGGTACACCACCTGGACATCAAAAGAGCACCCCGGCAGTGATGGGGGCACGTGCCCCCTGTGCCCCCCTGGCTGCACCCCTGGACAGTAGATAAACTCCGGGAGGCATTAAATAAGCTCAGGGGGCCCCAATCAGCTCAAGGGGCACTAAAACAGCTAATAGGGCACCAGGCAAGCTCGGAGGCATCAGACTAACTCAAAGAGTATTATATAGGTTCAGAAGGCTCAATGATTTTCTCAGGGGGCACCAGATTGACTACAAGGGCACCAGATCAGCTCAGAGGGCACATGATTAGCTCCAGGGGCACCAGATGAGCTCCGCTCGTACGATTATTGGCGACGATGAGACATTATCTGGAAACGGATTATGTGCCCATACTCTTCCCGGGTGCTTGGAAAGGCGACAGAATTCCCTAGCTGACCAAAAGAGGCACTTAATTGTCAAACAATAGTTTAAATCGCTAGATGTACTCTAGTTCCATCTAGGTTCAACGGCCTAGGCCACTAAATTTCGAGCGGCATGGCCCAAACGGGGTACACCACCTGGCAATCAAAAGGGCACCCGGCACCGATGGGGGCACATGCCCCCTGTGCCCCCTGGCTGCACCCCTGGACAGTAAACTCCGGGAGGCATTAAATAAGTTCAGGGGGGCCCGGATCAGCCCAAGGGACACTAAAACAGCTAATAGGACACCAGGCAAGCTCGGAGGCATCAGACTAACTCAGAGAGCATTATTATATAGGTTCAGAAGGCACAATTATTGAACACAATTATTATTATGAGAACCATCAGGAACTCAAGAAGGCAGCATTTTATCACCTTTACTCTTTGCCTGCTATATTAACGACTTACCAAGCTCCATACAAGTGCGTAGCGTGATGTTTGCCGATGACGTCAAGATTTATCATCGGGTTGACACTAATAATGATGCTTATAACATCCAGGAGAGCCTGGATGCCTTGTCTCAGTGGTCATGGACATGGAAACTGTCTCTAAATCCATCCAAATGCAAGGTCTTGACTTTGACACCGCGCCGCACTCCGGTTCTTAAAGCTTATTTTGTTGACGGCGTAGCAATCGAAATAGTGACTGTAATGAGGGATCTCGGCGTTCTTCTGGATGAGAAGCTTACTTTTGTAAATCACGTAGATAATATTGTTTCAAGAGCAAATAGGACATTAGGAATGTTAACCCGATCTTTCCAAACAGGTAGAAATGACAGAGCTTTGCGCCATCGTGACAGTAAAGCTGTGATCTCGGCATACTATGCAAATGTCAGATCAGTTATGTAATACTGCAGCGTTGTCTGGGGTGGAGCAGCCACCTGTCATCTCAAGCGTCTGGAAAGAGTACAGCACAAATTTGTCATGTGGCTCTGTTTTCGCTGTCACATACCCAATTTGCCTCTAGATTACCCCAGTTTGTCTCAACATTTTGGCATAGCAACAATCGAAACTCGACTAAAGCAGCACGACCTCATGTTCATTAGAAACATTCTTACAAATTGCATCGATTCTTCGTTTCTTCTCCAAAACTTCCCCCTGGCTGTTCGACCTCGGACATTTTGCTGCAGAGCCTTACTGTACGTACCATATGCTCGGGTGAATACGATCAAGTCGAGTCTTTTTGTCAGGGTTCCGAAACTGTGCAATACTTTTTTAGATAACTTTCGCGAAGTTGATATTTGGAACTCCTCAACTGGGCAGTATTATAAACTGAAAGTGATGAAATTTCTTACGCCGCCAAGAATATAGTTTGATGGCTTCAGTGCAGTGATTTTTGGATTTTTATGTTTTTTGCTATATTCTATAGTCTTACATTTTAGGATATTTTTTTTTACTTTATGCGATTTTATATCGCGACAATGTCTTTAGGCTCTTTTAGCCTCTTAGTATTTGACTTTATTATCTGCTAGTCATATCTTGGGAAATGTACCTATCAATGTGTGTGTATATTGGACCTGTATGATTTTGTTTTATATCCGATGACTTCATCTTTATTGTAACAACGGGCCACAGGCCCGTTGGTGATACAATGAATAAACTGAAACTGAAACTGAAAACTGGAGTAGGGATTAGGGTAACGTCTGCTTGTGTAATACTCGGGCAAGTTTCCAATTACATTGAGAAAAAGTGTATTACCTAGGTAACCAACTCGCATACGAGCAGGGGTGTCCTAAACAAAGGGTGACAGGCAGAGGAATCCCTAAATGTAAATCAGGGTAGATAGTATGCCAAATTTTCGGCGTTGAATGATGTTTTAATTGCATTCTCATTACAATTAATGTGTGGATCCACCCAAATTTTGAGAATTGCTAAATTTTTGGCGAATTGTTTGAGCAGTATCATTTGAAGACAAAGAATTTGGTCCAAAATTTTGTCCCACTGCATGTTTTCCCCCGCTATTTGTAGTCTGAGCATCTTCTCAAATAAAAATTGAGTGGTGATGTCCGGTATCCTTAATTCAGGGTATGGGTGTTTTGACTGTAAGCGGTTTTCACCTTGAAGTGGGCGTTGCTGGAAAATTATAATTTATCTTGGTTTCTCAGGTTTGCTTGGGTATATGTGCTATGCAACTAGTAATACACCAGCGTGCAAAGTATGGCGTTTTTAACGATATCTCGTCAGTGCCAGTGCCCTTGGCGACAGGAGCGAGTGGTGCGAATTTTATCAACCTGGTGCAAATTTCTGAGACTGGTGTGAGGAAGGTGACACTGAAAACCTAACAAATAATGGCTAAATGGTTATAATGACATAGGAGGGGCCTTATAAAAAGTCTTCAACTAACTACCTAATAAGAGAGGTAGCATTGCATTGTGTGGGTGGGAATGAGTGCGCTTTTCGCCCTGGTATATGGCAGATCGGTGCTAATTTTTGGTGGCTGACAGTGTGAGAATTTTAGGTGGCTGGTGCGACTCATTTGGCCTGCTGCCATACTTTGCTGACTGAGCAATACAAAACACTTTGTTTATTATTGAAATAGAGCTATATCCGCTTTTCAGGCCAGGTCAGGCTTTTCTTGTCATTTTAAGAGGTTTGCTTCAAGGTGGTTCCCAATGAAATACGGGATATGTACAGATAATCCCTGTTTTCAAAATATACCTACAGGCATTAATGCTAATTCACCATAATAAGATGGCGTAGCTTTGTTGGTTGCATTGCTCATTTACCAAAAAGATACTGGGTTTCCTGAGATAAGTAAGAAGTAACTAAAGGAGTTTCCTGATGTTGATCATTTTGTCATGCTCTTGGGATTCATACTTTGATACCTTAAAAGTATCAAGCTCTAAAGTGGTGCAGTATCAGGCTTAAGTTTGGTACCATTTGTGAATTACATGTGTCAGCAAGTCACATGATGCCTCACATCGGCGCCCCTTCCAGTTAGGGGCACCGTCACAGAGTTTTTACAGGGGGGGACAGACCCTAGCTGGTGCTGACCTGGGAAGGCGAATTTTGAGCATATTTGGTACCTGACAGCATGAATGGCAATGGACCAAAAATTTGGAGGGGTATCCTTTTGGTTGGCCAACAGGGAAGATGCCCCCCGCTTTCGGTGCCCATGCTTCTAGTGATGTGAACCAAAGTTTGAGGTTGACATGCTGGGTGAATCAACCCCACATGCTTCAGCAAGCTTGGCTTTGCACATTAGACATCTACAGCTGACATTTATTGCGTATTTACTCCAGGAAAATACAGTGGATGGTACGATTCTATGCAAAGAGTGGGAAGTTGAGGTACACTGTTTTTACCATTCTTGTACCATTTTAACATGCCCAGCTGGGGTCTCTTGCATGACGCGGCCCCCTTCGTATCTCGGTCCCCACGAAAACTAAAGGAAAATTATGGGTGGTGTTGGAAAGCTCTTGACAAGACGAAGCGATTTTATACGAAGAATGTTCATGTCAAGTCAATATTGAGGTCAGCATAGGTCAAAGAAGATTCCATAGGCTTACAACAGAGCAGTGTACGTTTCTCTCTCTAGATCTGCCCTCAGGGGAGCTAGAGCAAATCTTAATGCATCATTGGATTCCTCTCATCGCTGCGAATTGAATGATGTATAATATGACCTTCCTAGGTCAAATAGTGAAAATGACTTGACCTCGAGCTAGGTCAGGGTCAGAGAGTGACCCGGTATCGTCATGTTGCATATCGACTTCTCGTGACAATATAAGCACAATGCAAGCAAAATTGGAGCTTTATCTCAATTCAATGAGCAGTTATTGGCCAAATAATCACTCTATGCTCCCGTGACCTGATATGACCTTTGATAGGTCAGATGGTTAAAAACTCAACTTAATTTTCAAGATCGTGGTAAGAATAGACGGCTTGAGGATTTTCAGCTTTATCTATGCAATATTTACTGAAAACGAGCCCATTCTATTTTTCACCATAGACTTATGATGGGGTGACCAAGAAATTGACCCCACCTTAGGTAAAAAATATAGAAATTCCGAGATAGCAGATTTGTAGACCTTAATGATTTTATCATATTGGGGAAGTTTCAAAGTGATCGGTTCGCTGATGTTCCCTGGGCACCGCTTCAAACTCGTAATTTTAGGTTTTGATGTCGGGTCACTTGACCTTGAATAGCTCCTTGACCAGACATGACCTTAACTCAAAGATTTGGTCAGATGTGTAAAATCGATTGGGAATAAGGTACTGTAAGTTTTGTTGCTCTGCGTCTCTTCGTTTTTGAGATATCTGAAAAAACCAGGAGGGGCGAATTTCACCCCCCTGCGGCGCGAGTGTTAAATTCACAGACGCACACTGCCCATTTCACCATGTTGACTTACAACCCCTATGTATGTTTGGTAAGCTATGGCCGATGGAGTTGCCGCCTACTGGAGATTGTGCGGCAACTTGCCGGTCGCCGCATTGTGAGAAGTTATTCGGCGGCGGCGGCTTCCCCACCTGGGCCTGCGGCAACGGTAGTCGCCTGGGTAACCGTGGCCCAACCCGGGCCAGCGACGGCGACCGCCCAACCCGGGCCTGCGGCGGCTCCTTGGAACAGCGGTGGCCCCCTCTGATTCAGTCAGTCCTCGACACACTCGTGAACGTGACAGCGGCGATATATCGACGGAGGAGATGCCTCAACTGTTCGATGAGCCGATGTGCAATCTACGGCGTCATGGTCTCCCCCACCTCCCCCCCCAACTATCCATCGCCTCGCGCCTCACGAACACCGTCGCCTCCCGCCTCCGGCCTTGCCAGTGCCGTCACCCCCGCCTCACCAGTGCCGTCACCTCCCACATCACTAGTTCCGTCACCTCGCGTACACGGATCTTGGGGGGGGGTTAGGATGGACCCTCGGCGCCATCTGAAATGGTCATGGCAACCCCCTGAAAGTTGAATAGCGCCCCCTGAAATGTCGCTTCCCATCCCCCCCTAGAATGCGAGAATCGGCGCCCACCGATAGGATTTTGCGCCCACCTGAAAAGTTTTGCAGGCAAGAAGTGGCACCCACTGGAAAGGTGCCCCCGATCGGCAATGTCGGCGCCGTCTAGGCCTTCCCGGAGGCGCCATCCGGACCAGGGGGCGCCACCTTGGACCGGCAAAATATTTCAGGCGGGCGCAAAATCCTAACAATGGGCGCCGATTTTCGCATCTTTGGAGAAAAGGTGAAAAGCGATATTTCAGGGGCGCCATCAACCCTTCAGGCGGCACCGTAACCATCCAGGGCATAGGCCGAATCCAGGGGGTGGGGTACGTGTCCCTCCGATTGACGCTCGGCGCCCCTAAAATGGTCACAGCGCTGCCCTGAAATGTCGGTTCTCATCCCTCCCCTCCCCAGGATGTGAAAATCGGCGCCCACCGATATGATTTGGCGCCCACCTCATAGTTTTTTGGTCAAAAGTGGCACCCTCCTGGTCTGGATGGTGCCAACCCAGAAAGGTGCCCCGATCGGCTATCCGGGATCCACCTATGATTCAGGGGCGCAGATGGTCGATAGAAGGGGCACCTGCCCCTTTAATTGACCCCCGATCTGTATGGTGATGGGAAAAATGTCTGCCTGACTGCCGCAAAAAATTGGGAACGATCAAATAATTTCAATCAAATATTTAACTTTTGTTCCTAAACACACGTAAAATAACGATCGTAGCTCATATACCGTGAGAAAAGAAACATTAGAGAACAAACTTTTCCCGAACACGTTCCCCGAACGCGACCTCTCTCTCTCTCTCGGGCCTTGAACGCGGCCATGCTGCTCCCAGAATACTGTCCGATGATTGGTTCTTGGCTATGACGTAGGCAGTGACGTCAAGCGGGCAAGTCCTGCATAAATCACCGACCTCAAAATTCGCTCCTGCATATGGAAGCCTCTGAAAAATCTCTCCAGACAAATCTGGAGACCGAAAAGACGGGATCTAGAGGCTTGGGTGTCTTTTGAAAAAAACCGACCCTGGAGGTCGGTTTTTTTCAAAAAGACGCCCAAGATCTTGGGATATTTCCAAAATATTTATCCATTAATTTAGATTTATCTATTGAATTTAATGCCAGGAAAAGCTCAGAATCAAGATATTTAGGGTCATTGCTTTCAATTTTGGGTAAGCATATTTCTCAAACTTCTAGAGTTTCACTGAAATGAATGCTGTTTTTTGGCTTGGGAAATGTTAAAAAAACTACCAAAAGACACCCAAGGTTGATTTCAATTTATTCACATTGTGAAAACGGCTAATATTGCCTTTACGATACATCCTATAGGATGTATCGTAAAGGCAATTCTCTTTTAGCTTATAAGCTTATAAGATCATTGAGCTCTACTTCACAATTTGCTTCATGCTGTGGTTCTGCCCACTAGCTGCTGCTGCACTTGCTGTTTATATGCTTCTTGTGCACAGTGTGGTATTTTCTTCTTTCAGAGACAATTTTCTCACCGGCAGATTGCAGTCGATTAACCCTCGCCCCACCGGGCCATCGATGGCCCCCTAAGGTTTTTCCGGGATGGCAGAAAAACGATGAAGCGCAGTACCGTGATTAAGGGGTCTACCTCTCACTGCATCATTTTCCCACCATCCCTGAAATTTTTTACCCCAATTCACCCAAGGTCAGGTCACCAGACGAGGTCAACCAAGGTCACCTCACTTCAACTTTAAAGCTCTGTAAGAGCTACATTTCCTAAGTCCATCGGTTTGAAACTTCCTACACTTCATGACCCCTCCAGGGTGTACAAGGTGTATATCCGGGATTTTTCGATTTCGTGTCCTGAAGCCAGGTCACGAGGTGACCTCTCCCATTGAAAAAGCATGGGGAAAAGCTGTCTTACGATCTAAAAGTCACAAAAACGATTGAAAATGCTCAGCTTGATCAGAAAAGCGTTTTTGGACACCCTTTCAGGGATTCCAGGGGCCATATTTGCCCTTTGACCTCTCCAGGGTCATCCAAGGTCACCAGGGGTTAAAAACAGTATTTTGACAATAACTTTTGACTTAATTAAGCTAGAGCACTGAAACAAACACCATCGTGTTTGTCTTGTCATTGGCTTTCATTTGATATACGGCAAGGTCACTTTCTGACCTTCCGTGACCTCAGGTCATATTAGGTCACGAGGTGACCTCTGGAGGTCAAAACACTGGCGGGAGGTCTTTACGTTCCACATAGCGGAAAAAAGACTGGAAATTTCCTATCAAATGTACTTAACCAGCCCTCAATAGCTCTAATGAAATAAGAGTTATGCCCAGTTTGCTTAATCATTGCATATTTGAGTGAAAATAGCCGATCTTGACCTAATTTGATCTCTGGAGGTCAAACCATTGACCTGAGCACTAAAACATGTAAAATAATTTCTTTACTGAATTTACGCGATCTTTCTAGTGCACTTTGCAGATTTGCGCTAACGCCAATATTTTCGGAGTTAGTGGGGGCCATCGATGGCCCCCCGGTGGGGCGATGGTGGCGCCGGACCCCCGGTGGGGCGCGGGTTAATGACGGGGAACGCCGAGATCTTGACGTGGCTCGAGTGCGTGGAATGCTCCCTCGATGAAATAGAGGTCTCCTTGAGGCAGTTTTGCCTTGATGAAGAGAGCGTTTCTCTTCGGCGTCTGCTCACGACGCGCGACTTTA
>JAOTON010000065.1:1052500-1058808 GCA_034440635.1 Lepas anatifera | reverse complement strand
CTGATGATGTGATTGATGCGAAGCTTATTGTTTCGCCTTACTCAATGATGGAGCACTCGATTATTACGCCCCGACTTCGATAACTCGATATCCTTTCCTGCGGACAAGCGACTTCGATTACGATAAGTACATTGAGCAATATTCCCGGGAATATTGTCCGTTTGTTGTGCCGAGCAAGAATTGTGCTGGTTGGAATATATATATTGACTCGTATTGTTATCGTTTCATCTGGCCGTTTCTATGCGGAGCTGTCGTTATGAGATATATCAAGAGCACAGCGCGCACCGGGTGTCCCAATCCTCCATTCGGCACCGACGTCCACAGCATCCACTTAAGTCCGCCTCATTATCGGCCTGCATTGTGGATACGCAACTTCGTTTTGTTATCTTCGTTCAATACCGCTTCGAAGCGTGGAGAAATCCTCGCATTAAACAGTCATATCGTTGACTTAACTATATTGGAAAACATTCCCATAAACAATGGAAACGACATAACCAGCTCCTTCTGATGGCATATCAGATATAATGTATGTCACAGCAGGGGCATGTAGTTTTAGAAAGATTGAGGGAAATTTCAACCATGTTTCTACCCACTATATTAAAACTGATAGTATAGAATGAAGCTCTTGTTTTGGAATTCCCACAGATCTATTGCACCGCCTAGACCAGTTAAAAATCTTAAAATAAAAGCAAAACAAACTTGAACATTTTAAGATCGCTTCAGAGGTTTAACTAGAATACCCCAAAGGTACCAATCCACAACACTGCACCATAGATGGCAGAAACTAGTATTAGACGCGCCTACTTATTTTTTTCATACAGACCACAGAAAAATGATGACTTTTTAAACAAACACACTTTAAATAAACACTACTAACGCTTTGCATCATCCTTTGAGCTTAGCTCAATCTTCCTGACATTTTTCGTCCTGCTGTGTACATCCTGAGTTATTTCTTCGCGGACGCTCGGCCGCCACGGTCATTTTCTTTGCTCTGTCCGGGTTTGAAGGATCTTTATCTCTTTGAGGAGAACAAAAACACAAAAGTTCTGTTCCAGCTGTCAGCACAGTTTTGTCAGCAGGACCTCTAACCTCTCCTCCAGAAAAGTAAATATCAGCGCCATAACTGCCTCGGTTTGTGCTAAGCAAAGGGAACTTAAACTTTTATACCATTAAAAAGTATTAGGCTGCCACTTCGCACTTACGTTTTTCATATCATCAGCACAAAAAGCAGGCTGGCAGCCCGTAAAACCTCTAGAACTAGTTCCCGGGGAGAGGCTACAGTCCTGTGACGTAGGCGTCGGCCCGCTGATTGGTGCTGCTGTGCTCTGCTGACAGCTGGAACAGTAGGCTCTGCCAGATCGGATGAGAAGGGAGGTTGCTGGAGCACGGCAATTTCTTTACCAGATAGGGTGCTGAGGGCTTGGAGAAGCTTTTTACCACAGTTTTAGGATGCCCAGGGTATTGAGCAGTAAGGTGTATCACCAGAGGGGTTATTTAACAGTTCATGGTTTTTATCAGGGATGGAGAGCCGAGACAATTTTGGGATTTGCTCCACTCCGGCTCCGGTCCGGGGAAAGTGATTTACCCGGCTCCGGCTCCGGGTTCAAGTGTCCCAACGGCTCCGGCTCCGGCCCGGGAAAAATAGTCGGCTCCGACCGGCTCCGGCTCCGGCTCCGGTGTCGTACCCATATCCACAATGGATCGAAATGTTCTCAAGGGCGTGAAAGCCCATCAGATACAAAGTGACTATGTATTTGCACGAATGAAAAATGCGACTGGATGAACGAACGCTCTTGACCAGATGCGCTAAGGCCAGTGAACCTCAAAACTGGACCAACTTTACACTGCAGTGCAGTCGTGGCGTGGGCAAACTGCACTGCACTGTTATGACAATGCAGCAATGGGTCAGACATGCCCGCAAACCCACATAAAAATTAAAGATACAACGATCAAGCAAAACTTGGACAGCCCGCAAAGAAAACCTCGATGAGCTAACAGCAGGGTCGTTCAAATTTTTTTCAGATTCGAACCCACTTTTTCCCCATTATATATTCAATTCTAATTTCAATGAGCCACATTCCAAGCGTCTACGGCATTAAAGGGAAAGATCAGGCTCGACACGGTTAAAGATTTCATGTTTCGTGCTGAATTGGCCACCCGGCGTTGCGTAGTCTCCCCTTGTTAAATTGGGATGAAAGGGGTGCATAACTCACCAGTAAAGACAGCCTGGCATGTGGGTGCGTATAAGAGCGGTAGATGGGATTTAACATGCAGGCAGATCTATTTGTCAGATGTGTATTTGCAGCGCAATACAAATACATGTTATTCCACAAAAGACCTGAAATTAAATGATTCAGCACCCTAGTACTCTTAAATCCTGACAGAACAGGAATGCCTTCCGGAGGCGAACCTTTCTGAGTAACTAACACTGGAGAACGTCGCAGGCAGATGCTTCCTATTCTCCTGCGAACTATTTAAGAGCTCTGGTACTGATAAAAGAAGATCCTGTTTCATATTTTTACCCTCAGGGGTGGCTCACGAATTCTTCCACCAGCTTCACACCACGTTCTGTGGGACCATTCACGGTTGCAAGTTCTGGAATACTCCTGAAACAGGGGAAGCTATACCAGTCACCAGCTTCTCAACGGAGCTATTTCATGTTAGAATCTTCAGATTCAGGCGCTCGAATACCATCCAGCTTTCAGGAATGAGAAATTGGGAGAGGCTTGCATCGAGCCGAGCTCTTCATAGCCTCTGCTCGGAAACTTTAGCCTAGCTTAACTGAAAGGTGGATGGTTTTGTTGTTTAGGCCAGGTACTGTATCACTGCCTTTTTACCTTTAGTACGTGATTCTTATTTGCGAAGCAGATTATAACTTTCTGGTCACAAATAACAGTTGCGTTTGCACATTGACTTCAGCGCCTCTACACAATATCGGAGTATTATCTCGAATTGCGCAAGCTGGTTTACGTGTGGCTGTCAGGAGGGGTTGTCTCCAACAACTGTCTGTTTAGAAGACCCGGAGCTCACCAGCGAGCCATATTATGGAATATCGGACATTTATATATGAAGTGCGTGGCAGCTACTGTACAGATTCCGTTCATCATTCCAGAAGATAGTTAAAGACAGAATATTATAATTTTTGGAGTTTAACAAACGCATCAACTGCTCAGGTCATATGTCATCAGAGGAGAGAGGGAAAGAATTAGTTTACGAGAGCAGGGCGCCAGGTTCTGCCCTGGGGTGGCTCGAACCCACGACACCCAGCACATAATGAATGTCATTGGCTGCCGAGCGCAAGCGCTAACCGACTGAGCCACTCAGACTCCGGAAACAGTTCGCGGCTTTCCCAGGCGGTTCTAAACCATGCATTTGGGTTCCTCCGTCGCGCTAAGCAAAATGTTTTAGAGCCTTCTATGGGCCTTCAAAGCTATCCATATAAAATGCAATGCAGTGCCTTCATTAAGTTAATATAGAAACGCCTGAATGTGCTGGAAATCAATTTGTCATCAGCTGTGGTATCTGTGCACAGAAAGTTATATTCTGTCGCGCTGGTGAGAACCACCATCGTGGAGGTAAGGAGCCAGTCGCACAAATTCATCACAAAACAGCAAACGATTCATACTTGACTAGGGCAGGTCACTTAAGTTTCCGATAGAGGCCATGAAGAGCTCTGTAAATGGTCGGTATTAAGCCTCAGCCAGCCTGCTACTCCAAATGGCTGGTATTCGATTGCCTGAATCTGAAATATTCTGACCAGAAATGGCCCGTTGAGAAGCTGGTATAGCTTCCCTGTTTCAAGGTATTCCAGAACTTACTGTCGTGAACGGTCCCGCAGAACGTGGAGTGAAGCTGGTGGAAGATTTTGTGAGCCACCTAAAGGATAAAATTATGAAACAGTATCTTCTTTTTATCAGTACCCAGAGCTCTTAAATAGTTCGCAAATAATGGTGAGAAGTCCCTGCCTTACGACGTTCGCAGCGATAGTTACTAGAGAAAGCACAATCTGCTCGGAAGGCATTCATGTTCTGTCGGGATTTAGAGTACAAGGGTGCTGAATCATTTAATTTCAGGTCTTCTGTGGAATAACATGTATTTGTATTGCGCTACATATACATATGACAAGCAACGCCTGCATGTTAAATCCCATCTACCGCTCTGAGTACACACGCACATGCCACGCTGTCTTTACTGGTAGGTTATGCACCCCTTTTATATCCCAATTCTAACAAGGGGAGACTGCAACGCCGGGCGGCCAACAGCGCCCGAAACATGAAATCTTTAACCGTTTTGAGGGCATCTTTCCCGCTGTCGTAGACGCTTGGAATGTAGCTCATTGAAATCAGAATTTCGAATATATAATGGCAAAAAGTAAAGTTCGAGTCTGAAAAGAAAAAAAAAGTTTGTTTGAACGACCCCTAAGTTAACAGTGTGTTCAACATCGAAACACATCAGATAGTTTGATGGCATAATTCCTTTCGAGAAAAAATCGGAACCAAATCCACCCTACTCCCAGGGCCCAGCAGCTGGTTCGCTCATTTCGCGGGGAGATGGGAGCAAAGATTTTATTGCTCAACAGACCTAGTGTAAACACCTTTTTTCAAACAATTTCTCTGGCCTTCGGGGGCCAAAAGATAGTCCGCCCCCTTCCAGGCCTTCGGCAAAGGGGCGGGACCGGAACGGCATACCCTGCGCCCGCTGGGCCAGGGCGGATGCAGGCCGACGGTATGGGGTAAATCGTGAAAAACATATGGTTCTTTAAGAAAATCGCCAAAATTGGGCAGTTTGGGTGGTGCAAATGCCTTTTTGCTTCCCCTCATGGATCCGCCAGTGTCCGTCAATGCTGTCATTTGTTGCCAATTTCTGCCCATGCTAAATGGCTAAGGCGAATTACCCATTCGAGAGTGAGACCCTCTTACGGAATGAATTTCTAGTTGCAATATTTCATTAATCTCGATATATATAACATATTGCGAAAATGTAATATTTCAGGTGAATAAAGGTGTTTCCATGCGACATCTCACGAGTGTAAAATGGGACCATTTCACGTTTGATTTCGGGTAATTTTACAGCTCTTCGGGAGCCGGAGCCGGACCCTTTCTGACGGCTCCGGCTCCGGCGCCGGCTCCGATCAAAAAGCTTCGGCGGCTCCGGCTCCGGGCAAAATCGTCGGCTCTGACCGGCTCCGGCTCCGGCTCCGCATCCCTGGTTTTTATGATGATTCTATCATGCCCTGTATCTGTGAAAAACAAATTGGCGTTCTATCTCATCAAATTCAAATCCCCATCCTGCCCCTGGCGATCAAAGTTTTGCCCATTTCCCAGCATAGGAGCGATGCTAGCGCCATAGCGGCAAACCTGGGAACTACCACACTCGGGCATATTAATGAACGCAGATGTTTTGAAAATGCTCACAAACACATACACACTGCGCTGAGGGGAATCATGAACACCACAGCATTGATACGGTATCAAGATGTGTCTTGTTTTCGGACCTTGGCTAGGCAATGAGGCAAGTCCGGGTAGAACTATCATGACCATTACCAAAACCTTATGGCGGGAGGGCGACCTTTTGTGCTGATATCGCGCCATAGTTTCATTGGCTCCACTATCTGAGCCGTGTTCTCTTCCGGGAATCGGACCGATGTCCATTTGTAACCCATTTACGCGGCCGCCGTTCCGCGGTTGGAGAATCCGTAGCGATCGGCAGCCAGGGTTTTATTCACCAGCCTGTCCGTATTCCACGCAGCGGCATTTCATGGTCGTCGGCACTTCCAGGCTCCCAGTCGACATCAGGAGTGGACGGTCGTCTGTTTCCAGAGGACTCGGTGTCACCTGCAGCGTCTGTCGCGGTGCTAGTTCCATGGCTCTGCTTGTCGGACGGTTCAAATTCGGTGCTGCGGCGCCCGGCTGCACCAGATGGACCGGCTTCGCTGCCTGGGTGGCCTCCGGCCGCCCGGCGGTTCCTCTCCTCTCTCGGGACAGCCTCCACCTACGCAGACCCGGTCTGCCACCAGCTGCTCTCTTTGAGATCGATGCCTCCGAGGAACATTTTCCTCGGCCCTCGTTGATCCATGATGAACTTTTACCTCAGCTGTCGGCAATTTCGGTTGTCACGGGGACAGCTGCAGGTGGTCAGGTTCCTGCACTTGCAGACGGCGGTGGCGCCGAACAGCTTGTTGAAAAATTTTTCCCTTTCTGTAGCCTCGCGTTCTTCTGGTTCCGGTTTTTCACGACTTTGTTCATACTATGGAATTTCTTATAGCACGCGACAACCCCAAGAATACGTTATTGGGCCGTATGACCGGG